>PVIC010009654.1:0-45096 GCA_004025085.1 Thryonomys swinderianus
TGGGATTACAGGCGTGAGCCACCATGCCCGGCATTGTGGTATGCGGTGTTGATTGTTGGTGGGCGTGTCTCCACACCCAGCATTATATGTGGTTTCCAGGGATCGAACTCAGGTCCTTGCACTTGCGAGGCAGGTGCCAGAACCACTGAGCTAACCCTCCGGCCCAGAAATTAAATTCTTAACTGCAGCCTCCTTGTTCAACTAACTCCAAGTCTTCCTTGCATAATCCCGCTGCTGCCCTTCTTTCTTCCTCTACAGACTCACCTACAAAAACTCCAACCCTAGTCAAATCTACTCTCTCCTTCTGGACCTGTATCAGGAGCTGACAATGGCTAAAACATTTTAAAAGACCACATACTATCTGGACTCACTTTTAAATCATAACCCCTCATAAAAAGAAAATCCCCATTACCACAATTTCTTAATTTCTAGACTTAAAGACAATCTAATTGCCACGTGTGGTGACACAAGCCTGTAATCCCAGCACTTGGCAAACTCAGGCCAGAGGATCACAGTGAGTACAAGGCCAGCATGGGCGGCACAGTGAGCTCAAGGCCTAGATGTGAGACCCTGTCTCATTAAAAAAAAAAAAAAAAAAAAAAAAGACTCAATTTAAAATCATCACTTCATATTTTCTCCTCTCTCCACTCATAACACCTCTTCTTCTCTCTTAACACTTTGCTGCTAACTTATTAACTGATAACTTGCCTCTTACTTATTTGGCTTTTTTAGTTTGTTGAGACAGGGTCTCACTTTATAGTTCAAACTGTCCCTGAACTATGTAACCCAGGCTAGCCTTGAACTCACTACAATTCTCTTGCCTCTGCCTCCCAAGTGCGAGGATTACAGGCATGAGCCACCACGCCTGGCTTACCTCGTTTAAAATGAAATATAAGAGAAGAAAACATCCTCCCACAAATTCTATCAACCTATTTGCAAATATGCTTCATACTACGCCTTCCCTTCTTTTGAGGGGTGATGGCTATGGAGTCCCTGACAGACCACCAATCATTTCAGAGAAGGACCAAAACCAGCTTTATTGCCGGTGACTTTCAAGGGAGTCAAACTGCCTTGGAAGCATCAAACAGAAGTTTACACTCATTTTTGTATCTTTATTTTTCTATGGACCGGGAAAACAGCAACTATAGTCACCAGAGAAGCACTCATTAATCTAAACATAATTACATAAGCAAATGGGGCAATGAAGGGGAGCAGGTATGTTCTGAGGTCCCTTGTTCTAGTGAGTTTCCAGTATAATAATGACATAGTTGCAGTGTATCTTCCTCAGCAAGCACAGAGACATGATTAACACATATTTGCCCATTTTTATGCTGGGAGACAAGATCTCGCTCTCAACTTTTATGAAGCATCTCCAGTTTGCCCACACCTGTATCTAAGGCCAACTTCTCCACTTACACGTGGGTGTCTTCCCCTTCGTCTACCCATGATCAGTATTCTTACAAGTCTCCTCCTTCCACACTGTAATGTGGTCTCTACTGGACCATTTCCAACAGTATACAAACACGCTGTAACACCTCTCCGCTTAAAAGGAGAAAAAAAAATTCCGCGATCCCACATCTTTTGACCAGAACGGCCTCTTTTTCTTCTTGCTTCTCCCCAGCAAAACTCAGAGGCAAAACCTTAACTGCTATTTCCAGTTCTCTCATTCTCTTGCATCCACTGCAGTCAGATTCTATCCCAATCTCTCCACTGACACTCACTAGTACAGCTCACCAGCACTGATGTCCTTGCCAAATTCAAAGGTCAGTTCGCAGTTCTTTCATTACTCAAACAGCGGCACTTAATCTACCTGAGCGCTTCCTTCTTAACACGCTTCACTAGCCTCTAATATTCCGAAAAAAGGAAATGTTTGAGCTGCTTAAGGGAAAAGTATCTCAGTGCTAAGAAACAGACTTAGTCGTGTGGCTTCTTGGGAGAGGTGAGGAGAGGGGAAGATGTTCAATTCCTTTTAGACATCAAATCTGAAAGGGTTATAGATGATCTTGGTGGTCAGGAAGGAGCTTCAACCAGTGCAGTGGCCCGCTGATAAGGGCTTCAACTGCCCATACAGCCCGAGACCTCTCCTGCTTCTAATCTCTGGCCAGTGACCACAAGGGCTGACTGGTGGAGTAAGCGGACCAAAAACTGGACATGACAGTGGTGATGGTAGGAACGCATCTGCTAACAGTGCACTCTAATACGCAACCCTTTAGCTAATTTCCCTATTTTACGCAGCGGGCACTGAACAAGAGCTTACACAAAATCACAAGGCTTTTAAGGGATACAGCTAAGATTGAGGATAAGGGTGTAGGATTGCAAAGCTCAGCTGACTTTTTTCTCTTTAGGGGGTGGGATTCTAGGTTCTGCTGCTCCACGCTGGGCTCTGGTGCTCTCTAGGGCAGCCCCAAACCCGAGCCCAGGATTATGCTGATTCCCAGCAAAAAGATGGGCGAGCGCCTACTTAACCCTGTAGACTAGGAGTCTCCTCCAAGTAAACAGCGCAGGTAACGACACAAGATTATGAGCGCTTCTCCACGTCTCATTCTTGTCTCCGTCTCCCGCGTGAGGCTCGCAGGGCGGCAGGCGCGGACTACGGCGACGCCAGGCAGTGACTGCCGGCCCCGCGCGCACCTGGCCGCCCCGCGCCGCCTCGCCACTCGCCGTTCGGAACCGTAACTCCACGAGCAGCCCCGGCTGCACACGGGACCCCGATATGGCCGCGAATGCCTCACCGCCCAGTCCCTTGCCAGGCCCGCGCGTCACCTTCAGTAGACATCCGCGATCATAGTGCTCGCACCCCCGCCGCCTCGGCCCGAGCGCCGTCGCCGCCATCCCCGCCGCCGGAGGCCGCTCACCGACCGACCCCCAACGCCGGCTCACGGAGATGGCGGCTGTCATGTGACGACACTTCCGGTCGCCTGCGCCGAGCGGAAGTGAACGTGCAGCCTGCACAGCTGGCGATCCTCGCTCCATCGACCTCCGCCCCTCCCACCTCTCCTCCACCCACTTCTCGGAAACTCTCCTTGTCCGGCACCGTCGGACACTCCCAGGCTTCCCCTGCCTTGGCTTCATTCCGGTACGCGTGAGCGTGGAACTGCGCCGGGCACCGCAGGGCCGCTAAGACGGAAAGTGAAGACAGCGGGCGCGGCCAGTGCCTCACAGATGTGAGACCGCGGGAGTAACAGGGCGGGGACTCGGGGCGGCCAGCTGCGCGACTGGGGACAGGACAGGCGCTGGAACGCGAGGACCGGGCGGGCGGAGGACTAGGGTGCCGAAGGGATCCGGCCGGGAGGAAGCGCGGGTCCAAGCGAGGAACGGCCGCGGCCCAGGTGAGGACGCCTCCCGTGCCCAGCGCTGGCGTGCGTTTCCTGAATGCTGGCGAACGTGGATCCACCCCCTCCAGTCTCGGAGTCGCCGACGCTCCCCACTGTATAATTGTCTTTCAGCGCCGTGATGAGCTGCTGAAGTCATGGTTAAATGCTGCTCAGCCATCGGATGCGCCTCTCGCTGCCTACCCAATTCCAAGTTGAGAGGGCTGACCTTCCACGCGTAAGACCTGCTGCCGCCCACCAGGCGTTTCCCTTTGGCACAGCACACGGCTTCAGTCCCCAAATGCCAGGGACACTATTCTGTATAATCCTACTTCCAAATAACAGCTTTGTGTCCTTAAAGTTTTACTTCTAAATAATCTTTAGTTAAATTTGTAGAGACAGTGATACTCTTTTACTCTTCCGTAATTCCGTGTAAGTTTTAAGATAACTACCGAGGTGCCACACACGTTTAAAAAGTTACTATTTTGTGTTTTAACATTCATCATATTTTCTTTAAAGAAAGGTCAGCGTTGTTTACAAAATATGATGGATCTTTGCTCAAATATATTGTCCTTTTAATTAAGAAACATAATCAAGCTTAGTAAAGTATAAATTATAGTTAGGACCAAGCATTCTCCAATGGTATTGCTGATAAGATAATATTTATTTTAGCCATTTCCCTGGCAACAGTGGAGGAGGACTAATAGGATTTAATCATTGTTCCCTTGTTAGAAGTTGGTTTCAACACTGTGTGCTAGAGAAAGATCTACTTGTTTTCTGAGATGTGTATCCCCTTATAGAGAAAGACATCATTATTGGCCTTTAGATGTCTCATAATATTTCTGATAGCCAGAATTCCAGATTCTACTACCATTCTTTTCATTTATCCTGTAAGCATTTATAGACCTGATGGCTATTAAAGATTGAGTCAAGCTATTCCCTGGTGCTGACAAAAGAACTTGTAAAGGGCTCTGTTCATTGGGGATTGTTTCTAGGCATCACTTTATACAGGAAAAACCTATGATATGTTTTATAATGTATAGTTGGAGAAAAACCTTTCATTGTGGATCTTTCTATATAACGTGCCAAGTATCAACTGAACCTTTTCTCTCATATAATATGAGAAAAATGAGGACCGTATGTGTGCAGAATTGGCTCAAAAGTCAGAATATTAAATCTCTGTGACATGAGTATGAATTATAGCTTCCTGAATATTGCAGTTCCAAAGAGTAGTAACAAAGTAAGGAATCAGTTTAGCCACAATCACAGAGCATAGCTTTATTTGAAGTATATATCAGTAGTGATTGATTTTAAGTTTATTTTGGTTTTTTTTAGGTTCCCCACAGATGAAAATGTCAAAAGAAAATGGGTATTAGCAATGAAAAGACTTGATGTGAATGCTGCACGTATGTGGGAGCCTAAAAAAGGAGATGTGTTGTGTTCGAGGCACTTTAAGAAGACAGATTTTGACAGAAGTGCTCCAAATCTTAAACTAAAACCAGGAGTCATCCCGTCTATATTTGATTCCCCATACCATTTACAGGTTGGTTTGCGATACTACCTTACTTAATGCTCAATGATTGAAGAATCTTAGACCTTATTACCATGTTTCTTTTGTTGTGTATTTATTTTGAAGTGCATTCTTAGTTTTCAACTTTATAGAGACTGCAGCTTCCATTTTCACAACGCATAGTAGGAATATTTTACCAGTAAGCACTCAAATATTGCTGTATAACAAAGGCTTGGTAAAGTACACTGACTTAGGATTTGGCCTAATTCAAGATTTGTGTCTTAAAAAACGGAAGTTAACATAAGGTTGAGGGCAGCCATTCGGGACCCCTCCTGTCTCAGGAGCTATTCCTGTTCTCCACTAAATTGTCCTACTCTTATCTTGTGGAGGGGAAAAAAACTAAACAATAGAAGCAGGTTGGACTGAACTTCCACCCACAGTGGCAGTAGGAAAGAAGTGAAGAGCAAAACCACTGACAGAATCACAGAATGCTTCCAAGAGTACCCAGGTACACACATGCCAAGTCTAAGAGTAACTGAAAGAAAAAGAAAAACAAGATAAAAAGCTAAGAATACAGGAGGATTGCTGAGTTCGAGGCTTGCCTGGGCTACATAGTGAGCTCAGGGCCAGCCTGAACTACAAAGTGAGACCCTGTCTCAAAAAAAAAAAAAAAAAAAAAAAAAAGCTAAGAATAGGAGGAAAGAGAAGTCCAAAAAAGAGAAAAGTTGAATAAGCTAAACTGTAGTTGAGTCCTATTTCTGCTCAGGGATGGAACCAGGGTTGGCAGCTTCTCTCTCATGTGTACTTTTCAAAACTGTAGACAGAGAGACAGTTGCCATGTGAGAAGCTCAAGGAGAGCATCCCCTGAGAGCATCCTCTGTCTTCTGCCAGCAAGACACATGAATGGTCCAGAGCCCAACGGCTCCCTCTCACTCGGGCTGTGTCCCTGCAGTGCCCACAGTACCTCAGCTGGGGAACGGTTGACTTCTTTCCACCTCAGCAGGTGTGCAGCATCTTGTACAGTTAGCCTCAGGATGGTTTCCTCCCTTTTTTCCTGCCACCAGCAGTCTTATCTAGCTATCACATAAAAGGGAACTTAAATGTGGGCATAATAAATCTTAAGTTGCTAAGTTCAAAAATCTATTTCCATATAACAGGTTATTATTGTGATAGGAAATTAGATGACAGATGCAAAAATGAAAATACTACACAGGTCATCCAGAGATAATACTGTGAAGACCTAGATGTGCAGCTTTCTAGTCATTTTTACATATTCTGTATAAATTTACTTGTTTTTATCTATATCTTGCAAAAACACAGTTACACTTAGTATCTATTCCTTTGTTTGCTTTCTTTTGTTTTTACATTTGTACAGTACTTGCTATGTGTTAGTACTATTCCAAGCACTTTACATACTTCGTTGTTAAAATATGCATAGGCGGGGTATGCTCTTACTCTTACTGCTTGGACTGAGCATTGAGAGGCCCAGAGAGCTGAGATGCCTTCCTGGGACCATGCTTAGGTTAAGAATAGAGGGTAAGGGGGCCGGAGGGTTAGCTCAGTGGTTCTGGCGCCTGCCTCGCAAGCGCAAGGACCTGAGTTCGATCCCCGGTAACCACATATAATGCTGGGCATGGAGACACGCCCACCAACAATCAACACCACATACCACAATGCCGGACGTGGTGGCTCACGCCTGTAATCCCAGCACTTGGGAGGTAGAGACAGGAGATTGCTGAGTTCACGGCGGCTTGCCTGGGCACCATAGTGAGCTCAGGGCCAGCCTGAACTACAAAGCAAGACACTGTCTCAAAAAAAAAAAAAAAAGAAAAGTTCATTTGTATCCACATTCTTGCCATCCCTGATGGTATCCATGCCACAATCAATCCTATGTATGAGCAGTCGTTCACTTTGCCAGTCTTCACTGTTGTAAGTAGTCGTCATCTTTCACCAGTGTAAACAGCACTGAAGTCAGTGTCGTTATAGCTGAACTTTTATTCATATCCTTATTTTCTTGAACACAATGTCTGGAAATAAGATAGTTGAGTATATAGATTTTTAAAGCATTGCTTCTGGTACAGGTCTCCCAAAGGCTCCCTAGAGACTTGCTCACCACCAGTTATATACAAGGGTGTCTGTCCACCCAAGCCCTTTGTACATCACAAAATTGACGGCAAAAAAGGCCTATTGTTTTCATGCATTTTTGAATAATAGTGAAGTTCTATATTTTTTCTTGTGTTTATTGAACATTTGTATGTCTTTAGGAAGTTATTCAGGTCATCTTCTATATGTTTTCTAAGCTGTTTTGAAAAAATTTTGAGGATATCATTTAACTGCCATTTATGTTACAGTGACCTTTTGTCTTTATTTCTGATTATGATCGATTTTTTTCAAATTTAGACTTCATAGTCAATAGAATATTTTTTCTTGTATGACTTTAGCCTTCCCCATCTTAAAAAAAAAGTATAAATGTTGCCTTTTATTTTTTTGTTTTGGGGGGTTTGGGTGGTTTTTTGTTTTTTTTTTTTGAGACAGGGTCTCGCTTTGTAGTTGAGGCTGGCCCTGAGCTCACTATGTAGCCCAAGCAAGCCTCAAACTCAGCAATCCCCCTGTCTCTGCCTCTCGAGTGCTAGGATTACAGGCGTGAGCCACCATGCCCGGCTTTTGGTTTTTTTTTTTATACTGGGGACTATATTTGTGACCTTGTACTTGTGAGGAAGGCTCCCAAACCACTGAGCTAAATCCCTGCCTCATTCCCTATTATTTTCTAGTCCCTAATCATTTTCATTTTTACACAAATTTTTAGTACTGCAGTGTCATCGTAGTAACATATTGTGTTTACCAAACCATAAGACCTACCTGGAAAATAAATTCTAGCATGACTATAGAAGAGACATCCCCTGAAAATAGGTCTTACTTTGGAGAGAAACAGAGTATGTATAAAAGGATGTAACTGCTTTTCTTAAATAGTTTTTAACATAACTTACAGCTTTTCTCAAGTTATTTAGACTGCCACTAAAGGCATTTACCTACTTTTTCAGTGCCTAGGTATTTCTATCTAGTCTTAAGAAAATAGCCTGCTATTTTTATCACGTGATATATTTTCAAGCTGAGACGGTATATCATGCCTGATTTTTCAGTCTTCATTTTTCAGGAAAATTTATGTTTTCAAATGAACTATATAGAGTGTCAAAAAGCTCTTTTATGGGACTGGGGATTTAGCTCAAGTGGTACCGTGCCAACCAACACACACAAGCCCAAGTTCAATCCCTGGTACTGCAAAAAAAAAAGCTCTTTTAAAGTAATTAATTGGGATCTGCTGACTTCTAAAAGCATTTTTCATCAAAATAAATAAGGTATTCATTAAATTACACAAAGTTTAAAAAATGTTGGTAGCCAGGCATGGTGACACATGCCTATATTCCCAGCACTCAGAAAGCTGAGGCAGGAGGATCCCTGCGAGTTTGAGGCCACCTTGGGGTACATAGTTCAAGAACAGCATTGAGCAGCATAGCAAAACCCTGTCTTGGGGAAAAAAAAAAGAAAAAGAAAAATAGAAGCCAGCTATAGTGGTATGTGCTTATTAACTCAGCACTCTGATAGGTTGGAGGCAGGAAGTTCAATAGTTCACAGGTTGGTCCTGTGCAGCTTATCAGTTTCCAAGACCCTGTCTCAGGATAAAAAATGAACTAGCTGGGAATATAGCTCAATGGAGAGCCTCTGGGCTTAGTCCTCAGTACCAAAACCAAAAATAAGTACCCCAGTTTTTATTAACTTTTCTTTATTAACAGGAAAAAAGAGAAAACCTTCATTGTAGAAAAAACTTCATCCTGAAAACCCTTCCGGTCACAAACTGCAACCACCAGCTTGTTGGTGCTTCCTCATATACTGAAGAATTCCAATCCCAGTTCATTTTTGTAAGTAAAATTCCATACTGAATTAATGCTAATACTTTTAAGATGAATGCCTCCTATCCATTAAGGTCCAACTTTTCCGAATCTTATAAAAACTAGGAACATAGGTTTAGTGATTTTTCTTAACATACTATAGCTAAATATTGCTTCCCATGGTCATTATAATTTGTATGTATGTAAATGCAGCACAGAATTACTCAATCCTTTATTAAATTCTTAATTTAATTCTTAATTCTAAATTCTTAATTTAGTTCAAAGAATCCCTTTGCAAAGATACTTTTACATGAAAACTCTAATAAAAATGGTTCTTGTTTTTTTAAAAAACAATTAGTACAACTACAAAGTATTCAAGTCTATGTTTACCTATCTGATCCTTATTCACATTCGTGCCAGATGTGGAACACCAGTCTAGTTTATCACAGCTTTATAGCAACTCTTACAATCCCATTAGTCCTCCCACTTTATTCTTCAGAGGTATTTTAGCTTTTCTAGGTTCTTTCCATTTTCATATGAAATTAGAATCATGCTATAAATTTTTGCCATAGCCAGGCGTGGTGGCTCATGCCTGTAATCCCAGCACTCAGCAGGCAGAGACAGGAGGATTGCTGAGTTCAAGGCTTGCCTGGGCTACATAGTGAGCTCAGGGCCAGCCTGAACTACAAAGCAGACCCTGTCACACACAAAAAAAAATTTCTACCACAAAGCCTGCTGGAATTTTGGCTAGTTTTTTATTTAACCTGTAGGTCTTTTGGGAAGATAGACACCTTCAGCACATGAGCTCAGAATATCTCTGTTTAGCTATAACTTCACAGCATTGTTTTTTTTTCAGGACCCAGGTATTTCAATGGTCAAATTTATTCCATACCATTTGTATGTTTGGATGCTGTTATAAATGGTATTATTTTGTTTGCTGCTATATGTGGAAGTGAAATAGTTCTTGTGATCTGATGTTGTATCTAGCAAACTGGTCTAACTCAAATCTAATAATTGCAGCAGATTTCCTGCTTAGATAATCATGTTCTCCATGACTGATGACAGTTTCAGTTCTCTCTTATAGAGAGGGAACCCAGGCATTTCTTTTCTTTGTATTTCCCTGAGCCTTCAAGATGGCTGAATAAAGAGACTGAGAGTTGATATCCTGCCTTGATTCCGATTGTTGGAGGAGAGCATGCCAACTTTGTCTGTCAGCTGTGATCTTAGCTGTGGGTTTTTATGAATGCCTTTTACCCATTACCTAATTGAGGGAAGCGTCTTTTGTTCTCAGGCTGTGGTGTCATGTTTGACAAATGCTGTGTCTCTTCTATCTAGTGATCATATAATATTTTATTTTAGTCTGGTAATACAGTGAGTTATTAAATTGATTTTAAGCGTTATGGCAACCTTTTGTTCCTAGAATAAACCTTATTATCTGTTTTCTATATTGTTGAATTCTGCTTGTTTTTTGTCTACTTTTTGTGTATTCAAGAAAGATATTTTGACTTACAGTTTTTTGCTTTTCTTTGTTTTTACTTTTTTGGGGGGGCTTTTTTTGTTTTGCTTTGGTTTGGTTTGGTTTGGTTTTTTGGTGGTACTACGGTTCAAACTTGAGCCCTTGTGCTTCCAAGGGGTACCACTTGAGCTTAAATCCCCAGCCCATTTTTACTTTTATATGTCTAGTTTCAGCCTTAGAATAATAATGTTGCAAAAAAATGAGTTGTAAAATGTTACCAACATTTTCAATATTCTGGAAAAGTTTGTGTAGGATACTATTTCTTCTATACTTGACAGTTTCTTTCTGTAAAGCCATCTACACTTGCAGTTTTCATTGTGGGAAAGTTAGGGGATTTTTTTAGAAGCTTGTGTCCAAATAATTTGTTCATTTCATCGCAATTGGGAAATTTATTAGCTTAAGGTTGTTCATAGTTTTTTAATCAATTACTTTAATAACTACAGAATCTATAGTGATGCATCAATCATTCTGATCATGTCTGGTCATTTCTGTTCCTGTGTTGCAGATCAGTCTGCCTAGAGATTTAGTAGTTTTATTGATTTTATCAATGATTAGCTTTTATTAATTTTCTTTTCTACTTCACTCATTTCTATGCATTATTTCCTTTGTTCTGTTTATTTCAGTAAAATTTGCTCATCTGTTTCTAGTCAAAGCGAAAGCTAAGGTTATTCTCTGAGATTTTCTTTTATAGGTATTCAGTGTATTATTTCTTAAAGTTTTGTTTCTTTCTTTCTTTGTTTCTTTGTTTTGAGACAGGGTCTCACTTTGTAGTTCAGGCTGGTCCTGAGCTCACTATGTAGCCCAGGGAAAGCTCAAACTCAGCAGTCCTCCTGCTTCTGTCTCCCAAGTGCTGGGATTACAGGCATAAGTCACCATGCCTGGTATTGTTTTATGTGGTTACCAGGGATGAACCAGGGACCTTGAGCTTGCTAGGCAGGTGCTGGAACCACTGAGCTAAATCTCTGGCCCTTAGAGTATTTCTTTAGTAGTATTAACTTAATGATATTAATTTCTCCATATTTCCTATGAATTAAATATATTGTATTTTCATTATCATTTCAAAATACTTTCAAATAACATTTTGATTTGTTCTTTGTTATTTTTAAGTATGTTGTGTAATTCCCAAGTAGTAGAAAATTCTCCAGATACCTCTTACTGCTAATTTAATTGTTGTGGCTAGAAGATACCCATTGCATAGCATGGCTCCTTGTACACGAATTGAGGTGTATTTACAGCCCTGAATGTTGTCTGTCTTGGTGCGTATTTTTTGAGTGTGCCTCAGAGCGCCCTGTGGTCTTATCTGGGATTCACATATCAGTGAGGTCAAGCTGTTTGATACTGTATAAGACTTCCTTATCACCACTGAATTCTTTGTTTTATCTTTTTTTGAGAAAGTGATAATTTAGTATAATTGGAGATTTGTCTGATTTTTCCTTGCACTTGTTAGTAATTGTAATATATTTCGTAGCAGTGTTACCAGGTATATTAAGATTGTTAGGTTTGGTAAATCAACCCCTTTATTACTACAGAACTGCTTTCATTATATTTGCTAATTATCTTTGTACTGAGCTGATTCTGTTTTTTACTCTTACCTGTTTTCTTCACCAGCTCTTGCTAGTGTTAGTATCTTTGAAGTGCATTTTTTCATTGTTGTGTTTTTTTTTTGTAGGCAGAATATACTTTGTGTCTTGTTCTCAATTGTTTTTGTTCAGACTGATCATTCACTTACATGGAGGGCTGATCGGACCCTCTGCTTCCTTTTGGGGAAATGATGAGGATTAAAAAGATAGAGACAGGACAATTTTCTGGATACAAAGGGAGACGAGGAGGAGGCCTGCTTCCAGGAAACAGACACCTATAAAACTGCACATTTGTTAGCCAGTGAGGGGGGGGCACTCATTACAGAGAATGGCTAGATAGGGGTCAAGTTAATGAGAAACCAGATTTTCTCCACACCCAATGCCTGTGTTTATTGACAGCTGGGCTCAGCAGATGGTTTCTTTCTTCAGGATGCTGGGTTAATCTGCATGCTGTCCATAACCGGGGAGCATGCACCCTTCCTCCTACTTCCCAGTTCACAAGACAAGATATCACCCCTTCTGAGACCTGAATAGAGAGCCCCCCCAAGTTATTTAGATATTTATCTGTCATTTTCTTCTTTGTTTCCTGTTCCATTTGCTTTTTATTTCTGTATTCATCTACCTGTTACCTGTAGGTTTGTGACAAACCTAGGTTTACCCACCCCCTAGTGCAACTCTCACAATAGTTCACGGTAACCTCTCCTGCCTGCCTATGCCACTGCTGTCCTGTGTTCCACTTTTACACATGCTACAGATTCCATAATGTGTTGTCATCATTTTTGTTTAAACAAAGATCATCTTGTAGAGATTTATACAATAAGAAACTTTGTATTGGCATATAGTTGCCTTCTAATTTCCACCTAGCTGGTTCCACAGACTTCCTTGGATGTGTTTTGTGAGGTGGAGATGCTATAATAAACCCTTTACCATGCCTATGTCTGAAAAAGTCATGTCTTCATTTTTTTTTTTTTTTTTTTGAGACAGGGTCTCACTTTGTAGTTCAGGCTGGCCCTGAGCTCCCTATGTAGCCCAGGCAAGCCCTGAACTCAGCAGTCCTCCTGCCTCTGCCTCCTGAGTGCTGGGATTACAGGTGTGAGCCACCACGCCCGGTTTGTCTTCATTTTTGTAAGATGTTTTCACTAGGTCTTTTAGGTTGATAATTTTGAGTTTTGCATTTTAGCACTTTTAAAGAGGTTATTCCACTGTATTTTCACATGCATTGTGTCAGATGAAAAGCGGTGTACTTTATTTTTGCTTTTTCTTCTTTTAAAAATATTTTGTATTAGTTTTGATTAATGTAATTATGATATGCCTTGGCTTACTTTTTTCAATGTTTCTTGGGCTTAGGATATGTTGTTGAGGTTTATTATCTCTGGATTTGTATTTTTCATTAGTCTTGGACAATTTAGGGCCATGATTCCCTCAACTATTTCTCTGTAGCCCAGCTTTGCTTTCCTATCCTTTGAGGTGTCTAGTCACATACACATTAGATTGCTGTAGTTGTGCTACAGACTGCTCTACTTTGATTTTCATTTTTTTGTTTTTTTGTATTCCTTCTTCTCTATAACAGCTTTTTGACATTATTAATTGGTGCCTTTCATAAGATATGCTAATGTTATTTTCCCTGTTTTCAGGTGAAAATGAAAGAAAACACCTGTATACAGCAAACCTTAAGCATAACCATAATAAATCTCAAAAAGCATTACACTATCTCTGTAAAACTTGGAGACCAAAGTCTATGCAGATCCCTCTGCCCCAACTGCAGACCTGTTCTCATCCTCCTTGCCTTATATCTTTCATAAAG
Source organism: Thryonomys swinderianus (assembly GCA_004025085.1). Classification (NCBI taxonomy): domain Eukaryota; kingdom Metazoa; phylum Chordata; class Mammalia; order Rodentia; family Thryonomyidae; genus Thryonomys; species Thryonomys swinderianus. The sequence continues at coordinate 13,609 of PVIC010009654.1, forward strand.
TGAAATAGCAAAAAGTAGTAGATAGGAATTAAATTCACTGGTGCTATGAGGAACAGAGCAATGCAGTTGTTGCCAAGGGTCCAGGATTTGTAACAAATGCAAGCCTAGGTCACCTGTAATGTTCTGTGCACCCTGAGTCTTCCTGGTCTTGGGAGACCAGCAAGGCCAATATATTACTTCTACTCCATCCGCTTCTGGAGTCTTTACACAGTATCACTCACTCAGACTTAACACTAAATATCAAAATGAAAAAAACAGCTGAAGTCTGGTGACAAGCTTATCTCTAATGTTAGTGTGTCTTTTGAATAACATAGTGTTTGTGTTTTCAGGAACACAGCTACAGTGTAATGGACAGTCCAAAGAAGCTCAAACATAAGTTAGATCATGTGATCAGCCAGCTAGAGGATACCCAAGAAAGTCTACGCAACGTTCTCGACCGAGAAAAGCATTTCCAAAAATCACTGCGGAAGACAATCAGGGACTTGAAGGATGAATGTCTCATCAGCCAAGAAACAGCGGAGAGACTGGATGCATTCTGCTGGGAGCTTCCTCAGGAGGGCCCAGAGCATGAGTATTCTGCGAGGTAGTGCCACGCTGGCTCTGCCTGCAGTGGCTATTGCTGCGGCGCTTCAGAGCATCATTCTCACATGTGTCACAGAATAGTCTCTGTCATGGAAGTGCTGCTTGGGTCTGTTGGAATTGTACATATTATAGTTGTTAGCCATAGATGTTTTTGAAGATGTGCAGAAATACCTATATGGCATTCAATGTTTTGTGTCACTTGTGATACTTAATGTGTTTTATAGACTTAAACTAGTGCAAGATCACTATTGTAAGATGCTGAAATCTCAAGAAAGTACCACAGAAATATTAGCCACATTAAACAGTGGTAGTAGAAACCAGACACTCCAGCAGCAACAGTTTTTGTTTCAGGTGAATCCCTGTACTTATAATTGTTTATGGTAAGTAGGGTTTTATTTTAAATACATTTTAGTATAATGCAGAATTCATGATAACAACATATGTCTTGCATCCAACCCAAGATGCTTTCAGTAATCATTTCACAGGGCTTCCCATAGCACAGACCCTAAGAATATCATGCAGGAAAGATGCATAGGCTTTTAAATTGAGGGCCAGTTTAAGAAGACCCTTCATAAGGGTACCTACCACCTTCCTCCTCAGGAGGGACACTTGGATATAAACCAGACTTGTTTTATAACAAAGACTGCACATTACAATTAGCCAAATACTTGAATTATTGCTTTGTATTTTATGGAAAGTAATATTGCTAACATTTTTTAAAATATAGGAGGAACCATTTTAAAATTAATAATTCTGTGTCTTCTGGTAGTACTAGTAGTTAGGAGAGTAGCTTATTGTCCAGAGGCTTTTATTTAGGGAAATAGCTATATAACAAGGCAGTTTTAGCTTAGCTTCTTACTGAATATACAAGAGTCACTTAGCTATTTTCTGATTGACTGGAGTGTCAGAAATTTACTTTTTCTCCTGATTTCATACCCAAACAGCTGAAACTGAGTGATAAGTATACTGTGGACGAGAATAAAATTATCAGCCAAAGTCACCCTCTGCTGAGAAGCACGTGAACTTCACCATCTGTACTGGAGTGGTTAGCATTTGAGTGCCAGGCGTTTCTTTGTGCTAACCAGAAGCTAACTCCATTTTGTACTCTTTCCTTCATTGTGATTTGTTTATATTATATTAGTAGCAGTATGGATATGGTAGCTTGAATTTTGGTATTTAACAATTTTCTGTGTTTTAATGTGTATTTTTACCTAGGTCTCCAAATCTTCCTTCTAAAAGAGATTTTTATCCATATTTAAAAGACTTATGCTAAAGGGAGATTGCTGAAGTCATAATCATTTTATTACCTTAAAAATTATTATCTGTTATTTATTTTTGTTATTTACTTCTTAATTCATAATGGTATTCTAATGAGACATTTGGCTCTAACTTTAGGTATTGCGGAGACAGTTAATGGAAATGGAGACTTCCTCACTCAGGTCATGAGCATACAGATCAAAACCAGTGAGCGGACATGGAGAAGAGGGAGCAGCCAGGCCTGAGCAGTGTCCTCAGTTCCGACACTGCTACCTATGAGGGGACCTCCTCTTGGAGGCCCTTCCAGGAGTCCCAGTTTCTGCCATATACAGTGGCCGTTGGCACTTGTGCTGCTGCATGCAGTGAGGTCAGCCCTCCAGTCCTTCTCATTGGACCCAATCCCACTGACAGGTAATTCGCCAAAATATCAGCACCCTTCATGACCCAGTGTTCTGTGCTCTTTGACTCTTACGGAGAAATGGTTACCAGCAGAAACCCGACCAGAACAGATTCCTCACCTTCTGCCATATAAATGCCTGGATACTGGCCACACAGATCTTGGTCTTTGGTCCTTGCAGGGAGATCTATCCTGTACTGTGAAGCCAGGTCATCCCAGCCAGAGGTCTGTGGGTAGCCTGAGCAGACCCAAGGTTCTACGTACTCTGTCACATCAAGCGGCCACTGGTCCTAGAAGTACACTGTCTGAGCACAGCTCAGTCCCAGGCCAGGTACGCAGCCATGAGGGTGCTGCTCACTGCAAGGGCCAGGATCGTAACAGCAATGTGAGTTGCTAAAGATAAATATAGTTTTACCAGTCTGTCACTTCAGAAAAGATGGGCTATATCAAATAATTAGTTTTAATAAAGAGATAAAATTCTTAACTAATTGAAGAATGAAAAATCCATTTAAAAATAAAATATTTTATCTAGTGATGTGTCATAGTCTGTACTAATACAAATAAATTAATGATTTTATTTGTCTTCAGGAAAATGGGCAAGGAATAAGAATGCAGGCACAAAGCCTTGCTTTCATTCTGCCTTTTCCCTTTCAAGTAACTAACAAGGACTGCTGGGGCAGCTGGCCTGAATGACAGTTACCTTTCCCCAGGGAGAGCTGTGACACCTGCTGCCTTCAGGCCCCAGCCCACAAATGTATTTGTTTGTTGTTTTGCATTTAGAGATAGGTTCTTGCTATAGATTCCAGGCTGGCGTTGAACTTGCAGTTCTATCTCAGACTCCCATTAACAGTTTGAATTCTACTTTAGAGAGGATGTCCTAGTGTGTCCAAGATTGCTGGACACACCTCCCCCAAAATTGTACTGATACTGTAGGCCCCTAAATTTTGCAGGTTTTTTATCTCATCCTCTAGAGCACATGTGCTCTATGAAGGCCTCCAGTTTACTAGTCCTTTTTAATTATCTGTTGGAATAACATAATCCATCAATGTAGTAACCTATAAATTTCTTTTAGAATATCTGCTCTCAGTCCTAAAGTGAAACAGAAGCAGCAGCACTAACAGCCTCAGGACAGACAGGACTATAGTCTTCCTAATGGACAAGCACACACCTGCCCACTCAGTCGCACAGTGTGGATCCTGGCTTTTTCATCTCCCCAAGAGACCGGACAGCCACTGGTCAAAGCCACTACCAGGATGAATTTGCCTCTGAACTGTCAGCCTGCAGGTTGTGCCTACATTTCACAGGATGCAGCATATGAATGAAAGGGCATATAATGGGGGCCGTCATTCCTACACACTGTAAGTCTGGAAAGGAGTGTATTAGCCCTGAAATCTCTGAAGCAGATAGTAAGCAAATCAGTTCATGGGAGGTGAAGCATTTTCTTGGATGTCATCTGGAAGTTGGACTTGGGGAGACTTCCCACCATTCTCAGCGGATAAAAGTGTCTCACTGCAGCTTTTCTGTTTATGAAAGAGTGTTTCTACCAGACACCTGCTCTACTTCTGAGAACCTGGAATCCTGACAGGCAGATGATGTCTGTGTGACAGGCCCTCAAGAAGACGCTGAACCCTAAATCATCAACATCCCCTCTTGCGGTACAGCACTCCAGGCATGTCATTATGACTTGACGCACCAAATTAAATGTGTTCTGTATAACTACAGTGAGAACGCACTGTGGGAATCCACACCTGATTTCCTGTAGACTGTGGGCCACACACCTTTTCCCTTTGCTGGCTAGTCTTCACATCTTTTCCTATAATTCCAGCCACAAGTACAACTCTGTGCTGAATTCTGTGACACTTCTTATAGATCATCAAAGCCCTGGGTGTTTCTGGACCTTGACACTGATGTCCTTCCAGAAATGCCCGTCATGGTCTGGGTGGTCAAAGTTGAGGTAAACTAGTACTAATAGAGTAAGTGGCACCCTGCAAGATCTTTATCCCAACACCTAAAACCACCTACCCACACCCTGGCACAAATGGATTGGACTGGTCTCGTTTAATACATTTCATCCTGCAGTGTCTGAAGTGCTCTCATTCCTCTTCTTGCCTGAAGAATACATGTAGATAATCTTCCAAACATTGGAATCCATCCAGGACCTACCTATGACTCAAAAATCTGTCCACATTCCATTTCTGCTGACTATATACTCAGCATCTCAGATGTATCCCTTCCTTATCCCCTCATCTCCAAGTGTTTTTCTTGTGTAAAGCCACTATTTCTTAACTGGATCACTGGCTCTAATCTGCTCTAAGAAGAGTTGGGCATTCCTCTGTATATCAGTATTTAAGCATAAGCACAAGTGATCTAAAACCAGGTCTGGCTGGGCATGGTGATGCACACCTGTAATCTCAGCACTCAGGAGGCTGAGGCAGAAAAATCACAAGTTCGAGGCCAGCCTAGGCTGCACAGTGAATCTCTGGTGGGCACATACCTGTAGTCGCAGAAGCTGAGGCTCCAGGAGGATCATGTGAGCCAGTCTGAGCAAGGCCAGACTTAGCAAGATTAGTCTTTTCTCAAAAAATGATATTTAGCTCAAAGAGCCTAAAGACAAAGCTGGAAACCCAACTATATGGTAGATGTAGACAGCCACTTTAAAACAAAAACAAGTAGATTAAAAGGATAAAAAAAAGATGGTAACATTGATAAAGAGTTGGAGGGCTGAGGGTGTAGTGAAAATCACTTGCTTAGTATCTACAAGACCCCATTTCAAAAGAAAAAATTGGAATAGCTACACTAATTAAAAACCAGACTTCAAGGCTGGGGATGTAGCTCAGTGGCACCATGCCTGTCTGACAAACACAAGGTCTTGAGCTCCATCCCCAGTACTAAAAAAACACATGCCTGTCATCCCAGCATTTGGGAGGCAGAGGCAGGAGGACTGCTGAGTTTGAGGCTTGCCTAGACTACATAGTGAGCTCAGGGCTAGCCTGAACCACAAAACAAGACCCTGTCTCAAAAAAAAAAAAAAAAAAAAGGGGGGGGGGGGGGGGGGGGGGGGGGGCAGGGATGTGGGTAAAGATGAGAACTGACCTGTGTCACATATTGGTACAAATTCCCCAATGTTGTGTGTGATTGTGAGCTGTGTATATAATGTATCAATAAAGTTTACTGAATAATGAAAATTTAAAAAAAAAAACCCATCCCAGAAACTGGCAGAAGAATGGCAGGAAGTGAAAGGAAGAAATGATTTACTAGAGAGGGCCGGAGGGTTAGCTCAGTGGTTCTGGCGCCTGCCTCGCAAGTACAAGGTCCTGAGTTCGATCCCCGGTAACCACATAGAATGCTGGGTGTGGAGACACGCCCACCAACAATCAACACCGCATACCACAATGCTGGACATGGTGGCTCACGCCTGTAATCCCAGCACTCGGGAGGCAGAGGTAGGAGGATTGCTGAGTTCGCGGCAGCTTGCCTGGGCACCATAGTGAGCTCAGGGCCAGCCTGAACTACAAAGCAAGACCCTGTTCTCAAAAGCAAAAAAAAAAAAAAATGATTTACTAGAGAAAGAAGATGCTGTGGCCAGCATGGCCAGGCTGTCTGTCTCTTTATGCAGCAGCTCAAAGAGACAAGGAGCACTGCCCACTTTCAGAGAAATTGTCTTCTAGTCACCCGTCTTAACACTGCAGTGCTGATGGGCCCTCTCACCCATCTTGGATGTGTTGCATTCATTTAACTTTATAAATCACACTGAATAGGACTACATAAATGAGGTTTACAAACCAGCATCAAGTGGAAAAGCTTGCTCAGTTCAGGCCACACTGTCTTGATAGCAAGATCTTGGCTGGCCCTGAGGATGAGGGCCTCGCATCAAGTGGAAAAGCTTGCTCAGTTCAGGCCACACTGTCTTTATAGCAAGATCTTGGCTGGCCCTGAGGATGAGGACCTCTCCTCGGCAACAGGCCCCAGTGCCCACAGCCAACTGCTCTGAGTAGCTGTCTCGCAGCAGTGACCAGGTCACCCCCCGCTAGACCATCTCTGGACCCGCCCAACCTGTGGCTTGTGGTCAGCTGGCAACACCGGTGCTCCCAACAGAGCTGTGGCATAGAATAAAATTCCTGGCTCCACATGGTGGAGCCTGGGCCCTGAAGAGCTGACATCACACCAGACTCAGTAATCTGGGCCTCGGGCTTCTGAGAAGAGGTTTCATTATAAAGAGCATGAAGTGTGCAGACTGTCAGGACACTTCCCCACCACACCAACAACGAGCACCTTGCAGGCTTAGGCAGTGGGCTCAGACCCACAGTGAAATGGCTCTGCACACAGTTTCTACAAAATCAAAGGCTGCAGCTGCTTGTCAGACAGATTTTTATAATGGCACACAAAGTCACACAGCTGAAAGAATGTATCTGACATCCAGACAATTACAAAACTTTCTAGCTGCCACTCCTATAATGACACTTCTAGATGTCCAAGAATAGGAAACGTCTTGCTCTTTGAGATATGCCATTTACCATCCAGAGCCATCGTTAAATAGGTGAGAAATGGCTTTAACTAACCTTATACAGGCTATTCAAAAAGGCAGGCTCACCAGGGAACCAGGGACCTGTATATTTAAGAAAGTTTAGTTTATATTCTATAAACTGAAACTAAAAACCTTGTAATGTACCCAATGGCAGAAAGAGCCCCAAGTCAGGTATGAGGACTGTTTGTGAAAACAGGAAGAAGAAGGCAACCCAATCTTCAGCAGGTTGGAAGTTACTGAAACTGTGCTGAGCAGGAGAAATAAATAAGAAGCAGCAAAGAAAGAAGTTCCGAAGAAAGCAATCAATCTACAATGATAGCCACTGGAAGAAAATACATATCTGACATAGAAAAATGCAATTTCATGGGCAACTCAAACTTGCATATCTCATTACATAAAATTGTTGAAAACCCAGTTACAAAACAGTTTCTGTGTGTGTTCGTCTGCCCATAGATACAGATATATACACAAAAAGTGGATGTCAGTGTGTTGAAAAGGAATGCCAGGTATATGATGAGCTGTTCAGAGTGGTTGTTTCTTGGAGGCAGGTAGATTCTTCCCGTGAAACAGAGAGGAAGAGAGAGAATTGAAGGTTGAGGTGGGCAGGAGGGAGGGAAAAAAGACAAAGAAAATTACAATAACCACACCCTGACAGGGTTTGAATACAATTGCTGCTATCAAAACTCATGTTGAGACTTGGTTCCTGTGGCAGCCATGCTGGAAACAGGACTGGGTATGGATTTGGTGCCGTCAAGAGCCAGTTAGCTGGGGAAAAGCTGCTTCACCAGCCGGCCCCAGGCCCTCCCCCCACATGTCCCATCTTCCCAACCTGTCACGAGGTCGATGGATGTGAAGTTGCAGCGTCCAGACTGCAAGCCAAGCACATCTCTTTTCTTCATAAACTACACAGCCTTGGGTGTTCTCTTATAAGAAAAGATAATCATTTACAAATTTAAATCGAAAGAATTTCATCTCTGAAAACCTCAGGGCTGCTGCTTATCACTACTTTCCTCCTCCCTCTGGATGTTGGCTGAAGGTGCATCCGTGTCCCTAATGACTCCGATTTCCTGTCCCGAGCCCTGCCAGCTTAACTACCGAAACTTTTTAAAACCACCATCTGGCAGGTGTGGTCACAGGGTTTTCCTTGGCTTCCCAGTGACTATTCACTAACAGATACCTGAAATATCCACCTCCGTCCTCACAGGGAACATGCAAATAGTTTCTACCCTACTCATTTTCTCAGCAAACTACAGAACAGCAGTCCAAAGTCCTGAGAGCTAAGGAGCAGCTTGTGGAGTTGGTCAGGGCTCCTAGTAGGCTGCATATTTGGGTCCTTTCCTTGTTTTGTTTCGGATGTCTGTGTGTAAGACCTGTCTTACAAAGATGATTATTTCTCAGGAATAGTGATGGCTGACGTTACCAGGTGCCAGTCCATTCAAAGCACTGACATTTTATTCGCTCACTTGACCCACAGCCACCCCAAAGTGTAGACACTACAGATGAGGACATGTCTCAGAGAAGCCGAGGAGCTCAGCCCAGGTCCCCAAGGTGCAGAAAGGTAGACCAAAGGACAGCCCCACTGTCGTCTGCTCTAGTGCTCAGTGGCAGATGCAAAGGTTCCTATTCAGGTGTGCTAAACTGCTGTGAACGTTCACAGCACATGAGACCAGACCACACCCGGTAGCACAGAAGGGGGCCCTGTGAGCTCCACAGCCAGGGAAGCCTCGGTGACGCCACCTCAATCCAGGTCTGTCTGGTGCCACCGCTAGGCACAGACAGGGCTGAACACTCAGGGCACAGTCACCTGGTGGCAAACAGGCGAGATTCCTGAGTGTGTGGGTCATGCCACCACGGGAATCTGTCTGGGTACCGGCTTCCCTCAGCTCATAGGATGCATGGTCCTGTGACTACTAATGCTTTACCAATAGCTACAACTGGTCCAGTGTTCCACTGCAGACTATAATCAAACACGAGCATAGAATGAATAATTCTTCCTGCTGTCTAACTCAAGGATTACTGTAGTATTTTCATTATGTGATTGGTTATTGTAAACTACATTGATAATGCTTCAGAATCTATTATAGGAAACCATGTGCTGTATGTGTGGGGCTTCAGGGGCAGTGGGATCCAGGATCGAGATGTTATCGGAATCCAGGATCTCTCAGTGCTGTTCCTGAGGCCACCTCCCCTTGGGGAGGTGTGTCACATCACAGCTTCGCCTCTGAAGGCACAATGTGTGCTTCCTGTCCCTCCATCCACAAACCCCAGGACTTGTGCCCTGCAGATCGCCCCGGCTGGAGTCAGGCGCCCTCCCTGAGGAGATGGCCATGCTGTGCTGGGAAGCACAGGCCGCACCTCAGTTCAGGAGCTGGGAGAGCAGGTAGTGGGGTGATCAAAAGACTGGCGGGTGCCGCAGGGAGCACTGTGAGAGTGAGCAGAGGGAGATTAGGTGGTGCTCTTGGTGGGCCCGGGGCAGGGACCAGGCTGCTAGTGCACCCTGTGCAGTGTCCCCCAGAGTGAGCGACACCTCCTATCCTCACTGTGATCACACACACAGCTGCCCTCACGTGCACAGGCCTGCCAGGAGACAGAGCCCTTTTCTCTCACCTTCCCATCTAGACGGCTCTCAGCTGCTGTGCACCGCGCATGTCCTCCTTGAGCCTTCGCATCAAGCATGCTGCCACAGGCACAGCTGCCAGCAGCCCAGGCCTGCGTGTCTTCCACACCGCACCTACCTGCATCTCCCTCACCGCTGTGCACCTACCTGCCCCGCAAGAGGTGGGGCTGCGGTGCCTTCAGCACACCCAGAGTAAAACAAAAAGTTCTTTTAGTGTGATTTTCAAAAACTTTACAATCTTGAATTGCAAACTAAAAAGCCAGAGAGAGTCTTACCAAGCAAGTATCTGACATGGACCGAACCTCACAGCCCTGCTGCCTCGCTCACGCCTCCCTCTCGGGACTAAAGCAAGGCCCTGACCGTGGGCACTTTCAACAAGGCAGCAGCATCACACCTGGGTTCCGAGCATGGTTTCTGAAGGCAGAGTGGGACTTGGGCCTCGAAGGCCGGAAGCTGAGCCTCAGCTCGGGCACCTGAAGGTTCTTCCCCAGCATCCTACATCTGGTGGCATAGCTGGCCAGGACGGTGCATCCCCCAGAACCTCGTTTCTTAACTAGTATTTGTTCATTTGAAATGGAATCCAAGGGAAGTCCAAGGATTATCACTGGTTGGTGTCCTTTGGTCTCTATTGTCATGAGTCCATGTTTGCAATGAACAATGGCCACACTTCCTGTAGAAAGCCAGTGCACAGACACACTTGTGTTCCTTTCTCATCCCCTCTGCTTTCTCTCCGTCCCACCTTCCATCTCTCAGTGTCCTGCTGTCTCTGTAAAATCTGCAGCTTCCCCAGAATTATTTTCTTAGCACTGCTCACTGTGCTAGACAAGCCTCCAGCCCTGAGACCAGCCCTGCCCGAGCAGAAGAGTTTGGAACAGCTGGAAGGACACTCCCCACACTTTTACTGCCAGAAGCTAAAAGGTGGTGAGCTGAGCACAGGGACAGAAGGCAAGGATCCGGGCAGTCTGCCTGGTTCGCAGCCCGCTCCGGCACCTGACAGAAACCTGTGCCTCAGTCTCCACTTTTGTAAATGTGAGACAACAGTACTGACTTCATGGGCCATTTGAACACAGAAGTGACTTAAGCCTCCTGTTTCAAATATAGTTCACAATGTCGGGTGAGGACACCAAAGACCGACAGAGATACAGCTAGAGGGTGGATGGCCGAACATCGATTTACCCCCTGGCTCACAGCTGTTTTGAGCTATTGATCCAAGAGGGCTGTCAGGGTGGTGGCTGTCACTCTGCCTACCCAGGATGCTGCTGCCATTCCCATGGGAATCTCCAGGATGACCTGGAGTGCTTCCTTTGGCCCTCGGGCTCCAAATCTTCCAGGTAGGAGCTCAAGAATCGGCCACAGTGCTTAGGAGGAGGGCCCCCAGTGAGCCCTACAGGAAGTCACCCAGGCCATTTAGGGCTCCCCCACCCCCACCCCAAGGTGGCACACGGCCTTCTTTCAGCTCAGCTGGCATCTCTATCCCTAGTCCCTGGCACCATCATCCTGACCTGTGGCAGCCAAGGGCAGCTCTGAGTCACAGCCTCTCCTGGCCTCTGTTCCCAGGGTCTCCCCAGCAGGGTGCAAAGATGGGGACAAGCTGGCCTCAGCAGACCAGGGCTCGAGTACCTAGAGTCTTCAGAGTACCCTGCTGGGGAGTCCACGGTCCCACCACATAGCCAGCTTCCCGCTGAGCCAGCCAAGGGCAGGTCCTGCGCGGCTGAACTAACGCACTCACCAAAGCCCCCTCACAGCATCCAGGCCCAGAGTCTGCAGAGCTTGGGCCCTGGGATTCCAGCCAGGGCTAAACAACCAGGAAAATGGGACAGAGGGACTGAGGCAAGGAAGACAGTTTCCCCAAATCTAGGTGGCCCACTGCTGGAGGCCAGGCATCCAGCTGGAGGTCAGGAGGTGTGTGCCTGAGGGTCTGTGTCCAAGGCTGCTCCACACTCACATGGCGTCACCCTCATGAGGAACAACCTCTTAGCGTGATGTGAACAGCTTATTCCCACTCACCCTGTGCGCCTGGACCCCAGGCCTCGGGCAGCCGCTCCTGGGGAGGAGACAGAGGGATGAAGAGGGCTCGTGGCATCCAGTCCTCCGGAGAAGCAGAACCACAGGATGCACACTCAGGAGTAGGCTGTGTAGGGACGGCGCAGGCACAGCCCATGACCGCAGGGTGGGAAGCTGCCCCAACACCTCACTGCAGTTCAACTGTCTGCAGAAGCAGACTGGGCCCCCCTCACAGGAGCAATCCGCTTGGCTCAGTCCACTGACTTGCCTGTCAGCTTCACCCCAGAACTCTCAGCAACAGACAAATGTCTGATCAAGTGCGCAAGCATGGTGGCCTGGCCAAGCTGACGTGAAGTTAACAATCACAGGGACTTAAAGGACATGAGAGGTGGTGACAGTGCCCCTACCACAGATCCAGGGGCACAGAGAGGCCCAGGTAAAGCTCTCGGAGACACCCAGGTAAAGCCCCCCACCCCCCCTCACACCCTTCCCTGGAGCACTATGAGACATCGGCCATTATGCTGCCGGGACAGGAGCGACCCGCACGGCGCTCTTCGCTGCTCCTCCCACACATGTTTGCCTGACAGTTCCAAAGCTACTACTGAGACAGGAACACCCAGGTCACCCTAACACAGACAGACTGCCGATGCCCCTTCCTGGCCAGTTGTGGCTGCGGCTCTGCACTGTCATCTGTCTCCTCCATTTACACCCCTGGGAGGTACATGAAAGAGCTGAGCTTGGTCACTCCCAAAGGACCTCGTGGCGAAGGCTTGGCCGCCATTTGGGCAGCGGCATAGGCTTGAGAGGTGAGGCTGAGGAAGGGAGTTGGGCCACCGCACGCCCCTGACAGGACATTAGGAGCCCAGCCCTTCCTCCCTTAGTCCCTGTGAGGTGTATACCTTGCTCTCACACCACAGCAGTGCCCTTGCCATGGCCCCTTACCAGGCAAGTGCAGGGCCGCTGAGCTAAATCCCCAGTCCCTGGCCAACTCTTTGATAGCCAGCACACTGACTCCGCGAGTCCAGCAGGTCACCTGGTCCACCTACCAGGGAGAAATGGAGCCCAGTCTGGATTCTTCCTAATCTGGTCCAGGCCCTGAGCCCCAGAGCCATGGGCACTGACCCTGCTGCAGACACAGATACGTGTGTCCTTCCTCAAGTGGCCAATAATGGTCACACCCACGTCTTCATGGTGCTTACACGGTGACCCCGAGGGCTGTGGGAAGGCAGTCCTCTGACCCTGCTGCCCTGGCCTTCAGGGCCCAGGTAGAGGACAAGGGCTGTGACTGACCAGCAGCCTTGGGTGTCCTTAGTCACTTGCAGCAGGGAGGGTGGCAGCCGTGAGTCCCTGCACCGGAGGAGGCCGGGTTTGGAGACACCAGAGTCTGGGAGGGGTGGGGGTGAGGGCAAAGGACAAAGAGGGTGCGGTTGCCCAGCCGCGCAGGATGAGCGAGGCTTGCTGTCATCTGGAGAGGCCCAAGCTGATGAGCACTGTCTGGAATCTCCCGCCACCTCTTGCCCTCACCACAGCCCGGCGGCTGAGGCCCATCTGCAGAAGCAAACCACCTGCGCCAGGCTGCGTGACTCATACACGCCCCTTTAAAGCCACACCATGTCGGGGCGGGGGCCACTGGAGGAGCCATGGCACACAGGCTCTGCTGCTCTCGCTGGGCGCTGCTCTGCTGGCTGGCGGCATCTGTGGCACGAGGTAAGGGCTTTGTTTTAGCTCGCGTACAGGTCCACTAATTAACAAGGTGTAGGCAAGACAAGCCTACACATCAGTGATTACACATTCCCATCCGGGAAACTTCCCACCCGCCTCCAGCGGGCTCTGGGTTCTGTGGTCTGAGGAGCCGGATCCTGGTCTCACTCATAATCTCTCTGACAGTGTGAGAAGACCGATTGCTATGGGCTTGCCGGGACCCAGTGAGCGATCCTGGGAAGCGCTCCACACTGGGAATGCTGCACAAATCCTGGATATCACAGATTTGAAGCCGAAAGACACCCTCCACCTTGAACCCCACCTTCTTGTGTCATGACTGTTTGTATGAGGCAACTGTTTGCTCTGCTAGCTCTTGAGCTTTCATTAATCATAGCAGCGAGCTGGTGCTTGGGGCTGCCCAGGGACCACAGGTTCCCTCTTTAGGAGGATACAGACGAATTTCTCCACTGTTCCCTTTCTGTCTCCCCTCTCCACTGCCAAATCTCAGTGGCCACAGCCTTGGAATTGGTTTGCAAAACCCTGAGGAAAGAGAAGGATGAAAGGGGGAAGGAGGGAAAGGAGGTCCCAGGACCTCAAGCCTAGCATTTCCCACTGTTCACCTTGGTTCCCAAACTCGATTGCCACTGGGGTTAGAGACCTCTGGGGCAGCCCTGGGGGCTCACAGTTCCCTCTCCTCACCCACAGAGCCAAGGACAGGGTGGAGAGGAGGGTCAGAGCTGGCTGTGGGACACCCAGAACCCTCGCACAAATGCTCAACCCCTGCACAAATGCTCGCTGCCAGGGGCTGAGGGGCACAGGGTGCAGTCAACACCTGCCCAGATCCCAAGACAAGCCCCATGCATCACCCGCTAACAGTGACATGGGCGAGGCGTCTTAAACAGCACTAGCTACTGCATCCTCCTCTCCGTGTCATGGGAGCAAAGTGCCCTCACAGTGCCAGTGACGCTCTCTGGGAAGCTTAGGAAATCCCTAGCTAAGCAAGGCCTACTCACATGAGAGATTTCTCACGAGACAGGTTTCTGTTGTTTCTACTTAAAACCCCAGCTAGAGTGCATGGTCTGGTTTCCGGGCACTGAGGTCCTTCAGGCACAGCTCCCTGTTCCCCTGGTCCTGGCTCCTATCACTGCCCACCTGTCTGTCCCCTAGGCCTGTGGCTCCTGTCTGTGTCCTGGGTCCCCAGGCAGGGCACTCTTCCACTCCTGGCCTCTTCTTTTACTCTCACCTCTTTGTATAGCAGTTCTGCTTCAAGTGGCAACATTTGAATTGATTTCACAATCTTTCTTTAGATTTTTTTTGATGTTTTATTTTTTTTGTTTTGAGACAGCAGCTCAAGCTATAACTCAGGCTGGCCTTGAACTCATGGTGATCCTCCAGTTTCAGCCTCATGAGATATATTATTTTGTAAGGCTCCAGTTTCTAACAAACTGAAGTGTGTCAGGTTTTTACTTATATGTGTTAGTAATGTCTAGACTTAAGTTTACAGCATGTATATATTGATTTATTCCAACTTAACTGAATAACACATTTAACTATTTGGACTACCAAAAAAGAGACACATTTTTTAAGCGGCACTCCTTCCCTCTGATGTCTTTGAGCTCGCACAGAAATTCATGTCTCCCTGAGGCAGGATGCCACTGACCCCTGTGGTCCCTGTATTGCAGCCCCTTTCCACTCCCCGGGGATCTTTGCAACTGAAGCAGCCCCAACAGGGGGACCTGCTTGTGATCAGGATGACTTGACTTCACCATGAAGTGGGAAGAGTCTGTGGACACCCTGAGACTCTACACTCTTGATCTCCATAGCAGAACTCTCATCACACTCACTGACTGGTTTTGCTGAGGTCGCACAAAGGCAACTGAGCCACAGTCATTGCAAAGCCGGCCACAGGGCTGAGATTTCTCTCTTGTTCAACTCTGAAAGCATCTGGACATTTTTCTCAGACTCTGTGCATCAAATATGTCACTGAAACTTCAAAAACAAGCTTGCCCTTGACTGGAGATTTAGTTCAGTGGTTTCGGTGCCTGCCTAGCAAGCACAAGGTCCCTGGTTCGATCCCCAGTAATCACGTACAACAATGCCATGCGTGGTGGGTCATGCCTGTAATGCCAGCACTCAAGAGGCAGAGGCAGGAGGATTGCCAAGTTCAAGATTTGCCTAGACTACATAGTGAGCTCAGAGCCAGCCTACAAAGCGAGACCCTGTTTGATCAACTCAGACCCTGTCTCAAAACAAAAGAAAAAGAAAGCTTGTCCAAAAAAGAACAAAGCTTTTCTCTAAAAGATCACTACAGTTCACTATGAACCAGCTGTTGTCTGCCCAAATAACCACAGAGTGCAGCTAATTATAAAAAAGCTCTTCTCATCATTACCCTTTTTCTAAAAAGTGCTGGTTGTTTATATGCTATGACTTTCATGTCTAGACTGTAATAAACCCATTCAAAATTGATAGCCAAATTCCAAGCTATGTTTTGGGTTTGTTGTATTATATTCTAAATTTAAGTAAAAGTTGTTACTGCAAATGTTCTGAGGCTGAAATTCAGTACTTTTTGAGGACCACAAAGAAGAATGATCAATCCCCACATGGTTTTCACTGAGTTGATCAAACAGGTATTGAGTACTGCTGTAAGCCAGGAGCAGTTCCTGGCTCTGAGGACACTGGGAGTGACCAATAGCATCATAGCCCCTAGTCTCCATGGAGACCCTATTCTTATGACTGCTGGACCCTTTGGTCTCAACACTAACACAAGATCATGCACACAGTGTAAACCGAGGAGTCCAAGGACCAGGGCTCATGCTGGCAAAATCTTTCCCTCATGTTCATGGCAACAGAAACCAACTAACCCTTCCAAACTGATCACTCCACATCAGGCAATGTTCTCAAGCCTTGACACATCTTATTTCAGACAGATTCACAACAAAAAGATCAGACAGGTAGCACGATTTTCTCCATTGTACAAATAAGGAAGAAGATTCGGAAATAATGGAAGCTACCTGTGTTCATAATTCTTAAACACTGTGCCCAGGCAGCCCGGCTGTGCAGCCTTCCCTGAAGGTGCTGCTTAGCTTCTCAGAATGTCCTTGACCTTCGATGTTGACCCACTGTTGTCTCCTTCCGCGTATAGAACTCTCATCCCTGACATGCCATGCCTTCAGCGGCTCTTTGGTATGGAACGTGGAAACCATCTCCCTGACCCTGAGACATGACGTAGGTACTTTTGCGATTGTAGACACAGATTTCTTTCACTTGGCTCACTTCTGCAGTGGGCTCTGGGCTAAGGGTGAGGAGACCACAATCTATAAAATAGGCAGTTCAGGGGGGCAGGCGCACACACGGCTGCACACCTGATTGACGGGTGCTATGGGAGCAACCCTAAGAGGGCTCTGCACCTCCCAGGAGGGAGAGTGCGCCATAAGACTGGAGAGGAGTCTGGACAGGAGAGCCCAGAACAGGGCAAAAATTAGTTCTTGGGGTATCTGAACCAGTTTTGTAAAATCCAAGGCCAGTGATGACTTTCACCAAAGTAGCTATTGTGGGGTCAAGGGGTGTCAGTCAGGTGGGTTAGACAGATCCATCGTACAGACTTGTCTTTAAAGACAAAGGAGGAACTAAAGTTCAGTTTTCCTTCTGAAAGGTACAGCCAAGTAATCTCGTTAGGTGGAAAGGATTCCTCAAATGAATGGAGGCAAATGTGGGAGGAGATTGGAAGAGATAGCAAAGATTATGAAGACGGAGGGCAGAGTGGCAGGAAGAAAAGGAAAAGAACAGGGTTAAATCAGCTAAAGATAGAATCTGCACATGGTGTCAACTCATGCAGACGTGTGGCTGTGACAGGACCCTAAATCCATCCCCAGGGACCTACATTTTAGAGACTTTCGCCACCAAGGAGTGGCCTAACAGAATCACCAGGTGTTGGGGATCCCGGAAGAACATGTTTTCACATGGTCCTGGGTGCAGAATGGGACCAGTGTGTACCTCAATCCCAAGCCCCTGCGAGGAAACCTGCCTGGCAGACTCCAGTACCCAAGTGCCCTGGGTTTGGGAGGTGGCCTGGGATCCAGACAGTAAAATGAGCCCAAGAGGCAGGGAAGGGTTCATTTGCTTTTAGCAGCAATTTATTGAATAGCAAAGAAAGACCTACGTAAACCCTGCTTAACAGCAAAATGTCAAAATGCAGCCAGTGACTGTGTTCTGGGGAGAAATTTTTATGTCGCAAAGGTTCACATTTATCAAAAAGAATGAGTAATGTGAGACTGAAACATCTTCTGTGGTTAGAGAGAGCAAGATCCATTTAAACAAACAACCACACATGGAACATTTCTAAACAGCTCTGTAGTTATCCCTTCCACTAATTCATACCCACTCCAGCTCAGAGGTAAACAGCACTTTGCCTGGTTTGCTATCTGCTGAACTTCCCGGAAGAGGACTCTTGCAGTCTGTGCCCTTCCCAGTCTAACTGCTGCCCAGCACAGTGCCGTGGGCTCCATCCCTGTCCCTGTGGGTAGGCAAGGGCTTCCTTGTCACTAGACCCTGGCCTTTCTCCCGAACATCCTTTCTGATGTCTCTGCTTCTCTCTTCCACCTGCCTCCTCCAGCTGCTTTGGTCTCCAGGCCGCATGCTGACTGCCTTTTCTTCCCTGCAGGAGCAGAAGCGCTGGCCCCTGCTCCTGGAGGTGCACAGCACAGTGGCAACCCTACAGACTGCCAGATCTTCACCCTCACCCCACCGCCTGCCACGAGGACCCCAGTGACCCAGCCCCGGCCCATCACGAGGACACCCAGGCAGCCCTTGCTCTTCTTCCCACAGCGGCCCAGGGTGCCCCTCAGACTCCCGAACAGACCTTTCCTCCCTCTGGACTGTGGTCGCAGCTTCCCGTGGCAGCCATGGTTCTGGCCACGCCGCTGCCTGGATCCCAGGCGATGTTTCCTGGGGACAGAGCTCCTCGGGGGAAGCTCCTCAGAGGAGAGCAGGGAAAGGAGAGGCCTGCGCTTCAGGACAAGGAAGAGACCTTGCTTCAGATGAGGCCTGAAAAGACTCCGTGTCCTTCCCCCAGAAGAGAGATTTGTGGGGCAAGAACAGGAAGCAACTCAGTGGCCACAACTAGAAATCATTCTCCCCATCAGCTGCAAAGACAACAAATCATAGGTGATTTCTCTCTGCAAAGCAGGGCAGTAACTGTCATTTTTTTTTTCCTGGTATTGGGACTCAAACTTAGGACTTGCCAGACAGGAACAGCACCACTGAGCTATGTCCCAGCTACAATGTCATTCTTATCCCACAGGCTACTAATGCAAATAAAATCCCCAAATGGGCTGCTCCATTAATTCCTATCCATCCTGAGAGCCAGAAAATTCAGCCCCCTCTTCTGTATTAGAGGAGAGCATTTAAAGAGAGGTCACTATGATTCAATAAAGACATTAAATATTCTGTAGGAAACTTACTGACCAAGGTGAATTTTACAAAGTGAGGTTTAAAAGAAATTATAAACATTAAAGTAAAATATGAGGAATCTGACTATATATTTTTCTTTTATACTTTTTATACTGTCATAGTTACAAGCTGAATAATCTAACACAAAAAATGATTTTATCTGTAATATCCAAATTTAATGTTAACTTCTTAAGCAAGTAGTGTGACCAGCTTGACAAGTTCCTCATTTTTGTGGTCATAAAGACGTTAGCTGAAATGAAAACTTCTCTTAAACTCTCACTACCTGTCCACACACCAAAGCTTGACTAAAAAGCCATGCTGCTGTCCTGTGACTTTGGGATTCTATGGACAAAGATCATCCCATTATATGGAAGATATGTTCTCAGTTGCAGTGTGAGGAATGCATTCTCTAGTGGCACTCGTGTCCTGGTTATTCCCTGTCTGGAAGCTCACCTCTTGCAGGTGCTGCTCCTCTAGCCTATCCTTGGGACTTGAATTTGGGCTCTACTTGTGTACCTAAGTGATCAGTGGCCTCCATTTGGTCCTCTTAAGAATGATGTGCAGCTGGGCATGGTGGCTCACGCCTGTAATCCCAGCACTCGGGAGGCAGAGGCAGGAGGATTGCTAAGTTTGAGGCTTGCCTGGACTACATAGTGAGCTCAGGGCCAGCCTGAACTACAAAGCAAGACCCTGTCTCAAAAAAAGAAAAAAAAAAAAAGAATGATGTGCAAAGGTTGCTATTACTGCTGCTATAAAGACATCAATCAATCAATAAAAAACATAAAGCTACAACTATAGGGTGAGGTAGTGCCTGGGGGAAGGAGAGAGGTATAAAATCATTTACTGCACTAGACTTCCTTGACCTAGTAAGAGATACAGCAATGGAAAAAACTTACTTCTGCCCTCAATACTAAATATTCATTATTATAGCCAGCATTTGGTTTAAATTAATAGGTTTACACAAAAATTTATTTGAAATCATCACCAATTTTTTTTTTTCTGCTAACAGGAATGGGGGACTTTGTGGTTGCAAGGAAGACACAGTGCCATTGAGCTAAATGCCCAGCCCAAGAAACTGTATTTTGAAATAAACATTACTTGGTCTCTCATTGTTCATGACATACCAAAAATGGGCCATTGTGTTAGGTTTTATGTCGCTGCAACAAAATCACTGAGAATAACACCTGAAAGGAGATGAGATTTTTAGCTTATGGTTCCTGAGGTTCAGGCCGTGGTGAACTGGTTCTACTTCTGTGGCCTGAGGTGAGGTAGAGCATCATGAAAGAAGATATAGAGAGAAGAGCTGCTCATCAGGAAGGAGAGGGAAAGAACTTTAGAGGGAAGGGTCACTCAAAAGTACCCTGCCCTCGTGACTCACTCCTTTCAGCTGTTCCTAATTTCTGTGCACATCAGCCCCCAATGCCAGCATCAGATCATGAACCACTCATCTGCAGAAGAGCCTCCTGAGCTAATAAGCTCCCCTAAAGCCTATCAGCCAGCACCCAGCCTTTCGTTCATGACCTTTAGAGAACACTTCAAGTTCAAGCTATGGCAGCCATCTTTGTCCTTGGGCCCCACAATGCCCTGGCTGCCCAGAACCAGCTGGGTTTGGCTGAGTGTTCTTGCCCCAAACACTGGGACTTTTGTAATTTTTTTTTTGTCTTTTGTTTTGTTTTGTTTTTTGAGACAGGGTCTTGCTTTGTAGTTCAGGCTGGCTCTGAGCTCACTATATAGCCCAGGCAAGCCTTGAACTCAGCAATCCTCCTGTCTCTGCCTCCTGAGTGCTGGGATTACAGGCGTGAGCCACCATGCCCGGCACTGAGGTATGTGGTATTGATTGCTGGTGGGCGTGAGTGTCCACGCCCAGCATTGTATGTGGTTACCGGGGATTGAATTTAGGATCCCGCGCTTGCGAGGCAGGCGCCGGAATCACTGAGCTAACCCTCCAGCCCCCTTTTTTGTCTTTTTTTGAGACAAGTTTTCACTATGTATTCCAGGCTGACCTTGAGGACACAGTGGTCCTACTGCCTCAGCCTTCCAAGGGCTGGGATTACAGGCATGTGTCACTATACCTGGTTTCAAGGACTATGGCAAATAAACTCTTTGAAGTTCTGAACTCCAGCCCCTTAGGAGGCATTGCTGGGTCATGATGCATGTCCAGGCCTGCTGGGCAAATTAGCTGGTAAGGAAGTCAAGGGGTGCGGATTAAGAAAAGGAGAAGACAGAACAGATGGGCTCAGGAGGTCCTCTCAGTCAATATTGAGCAGGCCGTGCAGATTATATTTACACTAATCCAATAGGTCAACATGACACATTATCTTATAGGTGCAAAAAGAAACAAGAACAAAGTATCCAGAAATCAGTACACAAACAGAAGTGAAGATGTCAACAAAATGTCTGCAGATTAGAAAAACAAGCACACTCAAAAATAAGAAAGAGGGCCAGAGGGTTAGCTCAGTGGTTCTGACGCCTGCCTCACAAGCGCAAGGTCCTGAGTTCAATCCCCAGTGACCACATACAATGCTGGGCGTGTAGGTTCACGCCCACCGGCAATCAATATCGCATACCACAGTGCCGGGCGTGGTGGCTCACGCCTGTAATCCCAGCACTTGGGAGGCAGAGACAGGAGGATTGCTGAGTTCGAGGCTTGCCTGGGCTATATAGTGAGCTCAGAGCCAGCTTGAACTACAAAGCGAGACCCTGTCTCAAAAAAAAAAAAAAAAAAAAAGAAAGAAAACAAGATATTTTTAGCTTGGTAAACAAAGGTCAGCAGGTCAAGTCAAAGGCTGTTTACTTGGAAACTCCCCAGTCAGGCATCCCAGTGCAGCAACCCCAAAGGTTGCAGGTCTTTCTTTACCTTGGGAGCTGGACAGCACTATTTGAATTAGTGCAGATCTTCAGGCCTGAGAAAGGATTTAAACAAGCCTGCTTCCTACAGATGAGAAAGCTTCAATCAGAGGGGACCTGTGAATGGCCCACCACTGTGTGAGCTGCAAGGCTGGCCCCACTCCAGGTCACCCAGCAAGGCCTGGCCTTCATGATTTCAAGGGAAGTCACACTGAGTCTCTCCCTGCAGCAGGGATGAGGTTGCCCATGTGATGAGCAGCCCACACTGGTAATTAAAGTATGAATCTCTGTGACTAAGAAAGTATTTTACATCATTCCTTCAGGTTAATAAATGCTGCTTTTAAAACACAGTGATCCCCATCAGATTTTCTGAGTAGGGTAGGGGGATGGTCTCTGGTCAAAGTAAATTCATTGGTCAAGCACTTTCCTTTAATGTGTAGCTGCTTTGAAGCAACAGAGACAGGTGGCTGAAAGGTGTGGTCACTAAGCAAATGCTGTCCCAAGGCAGGACTATGCTATGGAATCTAAAGTTCTAACCACACTCAGGACATATACTCCAAGGCCATTCACCAAATAAACCCAAACTGAGAGGAGCATTTTCAACACCAGATGTAATAAAAGACAAAGGTTAAAGGAGATTACAGTGGCACAACAAGTAAATGTAATATAAGAGCCTTGATCCAATCCTGGAGTTGGGAAGGGGAGGAGAGATGGCCAGAAAGGATATTACCCAAAAAACAGTTGAATTTGGGCCGGAGATTTAGCTCAGCGGTTCCAGCACCTGCCTCGCAAGCGCAAGGTCCTGAGTTCGATCCCGGTAACCACATACAATGCTAGGCGTGGAGACTCACGCCCACCTGCCATCAATACCACATACCACAGTGCCGGGCATGGTGTCTCACGCCTGTAATCCCAGCACTTAGGAGGAAGAGGCAGGAGGATTGCTGAGTTCGAGGCTTGCCTGAGCTACATAGTGAGCTCAGGCCAGCCTGAACTATAAAGTGAGACCCTGTCTCAAAAAAAAAAAAACAGTTGAATTTGACCATTCTAAACAGAGCATCCTGCTCTTAGGAAATAGATGTTGAGTCATTTGGGGGTAAAGTTGCACCATTTCTGAATTAAGTCTCAAATTATTAAGGAAAATGTATATGATGACAATGACAGACAATGTGTAAAATGTTTTTACAGTGACATTCCTAAGGAAAGGATATGGGGGTTCTTCTCTTACAACTGTATTTTGAAATGACAGCTTAAAACTCCTTACTGAAATCAATTCAACAATTAAATTTTTTTTTTTTGAGACATGGTCTCTCTTTGTAGTTCACACTGGCCCTGAGCTCACTATGTAGCCCAGGTAAGCCTTGAATTCACAGCAATCCTCCTGCCTCTGCCTCCCCAGTGCTAGGATTATAGGCGTAAGCCACCACATCCAGCATTCAACAATTAAATCTTAAACTTATCCATAATGGTAAATTAAAAATAAAGTCTCATTCCCGCACCTATGCTATCAACCTTTGGATGACTCCTGTTGGTTTTAAGAGTCGCAGGGCACACAGACTGGCTGAGCTGTGATTCAGATAATCAGATAATATTGGGAGACAGTAGCTGTGATGGCTGGGGGTACAGCATCAATTCTCAAGGCTTAGGAGCCGCCAGGGCGCTGTTACAGCACAGTTCTGGGTATGTCAGGGTGAATTGTAGAAGCCTTGGGATCTCTGTCTGGCCCCTCACCCTTTCTCCCTGGCACCATACCCAGTTCTGCTTCCCAGCCACCATGAACTGAGCAGCTTTGCTCCACCATGATGTTCCTGCCATAGAGCTGGATGACTGTGGACTGAATCCTTAGAAACTATAAAGATTATTTGTAATAGAGTTTGCAGCCTTGCACAAGCTTGGAGAAGGAAATGTGCCTGCAAGAGACAACAGGAAGTGCTCCTGGGGAAAGAATGATTAACTAGGTCTCTTTAAAATATGCTAATGGTCAGGCATGGTGGCTCACGCCTGTAATCCCAGCACTCAGGAGGCAGAGACAGGATTGCTGAGTTCGAGGTTTGCCTGGGCTACATAGTGAGCTCAGGGCCAGCCTGAACTACAAAGTGAGACCCTGTCTCAAAAAAAAAAAACAAAAACCATGCCCTGTATTTTCAAATGTAGAATCAGTGGGCTCACACTTATCAGCCAACCACTGTCAAGGAGAGAGATGTGACCAGGCTGCACACTGCAGCCAAACATGACCACGCAGCAGGCCAGGGCTAGTGTGGACTAATTCTCAAACTCTATCGAGGCAGCTTACATTCTGTCACTTTTTCAGACATCACACAAGAACCACATTTCTGATGAGGTCCAGAGTCATGCAGAGTCCTGATCAGACTGATATCCACTGACTTGGCCCCCACTCTGCCTTCCTCCATATGCCTGATTTCGATTTGAGAGGCATAGTGACTTTCATAGTCCTCCAGCCCCTTTCTCTCACTCAGGACTTTGGTGATCTCCATAGCTCTCTTCATCACCCCAACCTCCCACCAGCTGCCAGCTCTACCACGCTAACCAGAGTGAAGCCACTTGCTAACACAGAAATCCTCACCCCAGCACAAGCACTGGAGGGAGAGCTGTGTGGCTTCACACGCTCCACAGAGCCTGTAGTCTGGACCACTGGTGGGCAGCAGTGTCCATGAAAGAGCACTCAGTGTCCAGATGGTGGACCTTTAACATAGTCCCCTTGGTTACTTCTAAGGTGCAACAGGGTGCACATTCCTTCAGTACACTGTATCCTTAAAAAGGCAAAAAAAAAAAAGAAAAAGAAAAAAGACTATGTATTACATGCAGGGACACAATGGAACAGGTGAAATTCATGCTCAGGTAAAACTCATCACAGGCCATGCTGTCCATTTGGGACCAGTGTAGGCTTCACTCCTACCTCCTGGTTGCAACTTGGTGGGTGGAAATAGTCCAAGGAGTTAATGATGGAAGGCAGTGAGTGGCAGTAGCTCCAGGGGTCCCTCTTCCACACTGTTAGATCACTCTGGAAGAACTTATTTCCCACTGGCTCATTACCTCCAAGGGAGACTCAACCATTCAACTCACAGCAAGTGTCACTTAAAAATACATTTTCCTGAATGTAATGAGGGGAAAGAATATACATGATTTGGAAAGAAAAAGAAATAGCATGTATATAAGGGGTAGGGGTTGTGGGTGGGTAGGGATACGAGTAAAAATGAGAATTAACTTCTGTCATATACTGGTACAAATTCTCTAGTGTTGAGTGTGACTGTGAGCTGTATATAAAATGTACCAGTAAAGAATTCAATTTTTTTTAAAAAGTACATTTTCCTGCCTGCTTACATTTTCCCACAGAAAATAATTTTTGACCCACAATACATTCATATTTATGTCACATGTTATCTGCACTTGATCTTAGCCAAAAGGCCAGAAGTGATATCACATGTTATCTGAATCTAGAGTTTGCCTTTCTTGCAAAAGTAGGATAGCTGGAAGTGATGGTACATGCTTATGATCCCAGCACTCAGGAGGCTGCGGCAGGAGGATTACCTTGAGTTCAAAGCCAGCCTGAACTATATAGTGACATGTTATCTCAAAAAGAAAAAGAAAGAAAGAAAGAGAGAGAGAGAGAGAGAGAGAGAGAGACAGAGAGAGACAGAGAAGGAAGGAAGGAAGGAGAAAGAAAGAAAGAAAGAAAGAAAGAAAGAAAGAAAGAAAGAAAGAAAGAAAGAAAGAAAGAAAGAAAGAAAGAAAGAGAGAGAGAGAGAGAGAGAGAGAGAGAGAAAGAAAGAAAGAAAGAAAGAAAGAAAGAAAGAAAGAAAGAAAGAAAGAAAGAAAGAAAGAAAAGAAAAGAAAGAAAAGAAAGGAAAGAAAGAGAAAGGTATCTACAGAGGAAATTGTCCAATACTTGAATTAAAATCTGCTTTGCCCTTTTAGTATATGTGCTGCTGAAGCGAGCACTGCTTTGCCCTTTTAAAGCTCCTTAATATCTTTTATTCATGGAAATAATTCAAATAATCAATAAATATTTTAAAAAGAAACTGAACATTTGTGTAATCTCAGTAGTAGTCAAGAAAATATAAGTCAAAGCAAGTTTATCTTCACCCATCAGATTGACCAGAACAAACATTAACAACACTTCACACAGGAAGGTCGACTTACTCTACCAGGCAAATAAAATTGGCACAGACATTCTGGAGGATAGCTTGGCACAGTCAAACCCAATCCAAAATGGCATTACCTTCTGCACTTTTCAAGTGTCTCCTCTGGCAGGTGGCTCCTTCAGGACTGTCCTCTGCCCCATGGCTGTGGAAAGCAATGACCCCAGGTTGGGCTGTGAGTGGCCCACATGCATTTGTAAGACCCCACTTCCTACCACTCCATTAGTTGAGGCAAAGCCCAGGACTCCAGACCACCAGTGTAGCCACTCCCCTGTCACCCTGTCACATCAGGGAGCAGCAGCACCCAAACCATCCCGTGAGAGCAAAGCCATGTACAAGGGCTGAAATCTTCTCCTGTGGGAGTGTGGACTCCAGTGGCTCCTGAGAGTCTAAGTTTCCCAAGTTTACACCTGAACATGTTTTTCTTCTGAAACTAATTCCAGATCTAAACCGTGACTGTGTACTCATGTTAATTCTCATGATTTCTTCCTTATTAAGTGACACAGAGGATATTCTTCAAACTTTTTTTCTGACAAAGTCTTACTGTGTAGTCCAGGCTAGGCCAGGCCAGATTGAAATTTATTATGTAGTCCAGGCTAGATTCATGATTCTTCTACCTCAGCCTCAGGCTCCCAAGTGCTGGGATTATAGGTGTACACCACCATGCATGGCTCTTCAAATTCTTTAAGCCTATTGCTTTGTCTACAAAATGTAAATAAGTTTCCTACTTTCATAGTTATTGCTATTATCACGTAAAAGTTACCGCAGTAGTCAACATGGTATAGAAAAAAGTAAATAAGCTGTGGTTCCTTGTTTTCATGAGAGATACTGATCTTTAGTGCGTGAAGCAGTGATGTTCTATTCTCCACCCTAATTCAGGGACAGAAAACATGCTGGTTTATATTTGTTTTCATTTCCATGGGCCATTTGTTTGTTTGTTTTGGTACCAGGGATCAAATTCAGGCCCTTGGGCCTCCAAGGTTGGCACAGTACCACTTGAGGAAAATCACAAGCCATTTTTATGCTGACTCATTTTAACAGATAAAACATTTTCTAAAACTTTACAGAAATCTTTCTCATTTTTGTAGGAAATGACCCTGAATGCCAAAGAATAAAAATATTAAGGCTATACTATGGGGGAATTTTTTTTATTTTTTGAGACATGGTGTTGCTTGGTAGTTCACGCTGGCTCTGAGCTCACTATGTAGCCCAGGCAAGCCTCCAACTCAGCCAATCCTCCTGTGCCTGCCTCCTGAGTGCTAGGATTAAAGGCGTGAGCCACTACGCCCAGCACTGTGCTATGTGGTATTGATTGCTGGTGGGCATGAGTCACCACGCCCAACATTGTATGTGGTTACCAAGATAAAACACAGGACCTTGCGCTTGAGAGGCAGGCGCCGGAACCACTGAGCTAAATCTCCAGCCCTGGGGGAAATTACTTTTTAGTGAAAATAAGAAAATGCTATTTTTCTGGATGGGATTTGTGTAATACATCAGACAGCCACAAACACCTAGCAGCACAAAACTCATAGTCTCAGGGCTGACGTAGAGACTTGTGGTGAGGCTCTCTCAGGAGAGCTTGCTGGGAAACACGCTTTGTGTTAATTAGATTTTCAAGTCATTTCATGTTTCAAGCCATCAAGAGGAAAAAAGGACCCTTTAAAAAGCAATACAGGAAGATCATTTTTTTATACAGGTAGAAGAGTTCAGAGCTCCTTTCTAATGTAAACACTCTCACTTAGCACAGAACAATTGAGAAAGATCCTTTTAGTCCAAATTGCAGAACAAGCCACACCAGAGGCTCATACACAAGTCAACCACATTCTTCAGCCTTGTCTCATCTGTAAACCAGACTTATATCACAGCATGACTGAGATAAAAGAGGCAAAGGTGAGAATCAACTTTGTAGTTTAGTTGGGCTGGCCCTGAACAAACTATGTACTTCAGGCTGGCCTCAAACTTGCAAGGTGGTTTTCCCAGGGTGAAGGCATTGCACTGGGATATTCTGACCCCTTTGATTCCCCCAAATGTGGGAAACTTGACTGCATAATTTGTGGCAGTGGGGGACTGCGTTCATGCTCTATCTCCCCCCACCCCTGCAAAACAAAACAAAACAAAACAATAACAACAACAACAACAAAAACCACGCAGCAATCCTCCTGTTTCTTCCTCCCAAACAATGGGATTATAGGCATGTACCACTACACCTAGCACTATAATATATGATGCCAGGGGATCAAACATTGGAACCACTAAGCTAAATCCCCTGGCCAAGAAAACACGCCTTCTGTGTTTTCATTTCAACTGGAAGTCAGACGTTCCCAACAAACAAGAGACTCTTCACCAGGAGAACCCGCCTCTAAGCCTGCGTCCATTCCAGCTTGGCAGGCAGTCTCTGCATTTGCTGTTTTACCATCAAACTTCTCTCAAGGGAAATTAACTCATCTCCCACTCCCAGAGCAAAAGTTTCAAAATAAAACAGATTATTTCAAATTTATTTATTAGATACCATACAGCAATGTATATTTATTTATAATCTTTCAATTAAATCTAAATTTATCTATAGAGCTATTTATTTTCCAACATTCATATGCATAACAAGCCCAATGACCCCTCACTAGTACAGATACACATTTCATATTAATAGGTGAGCAAATCCCACTCTTGTAAAGAGATTAAATAACCATAAATTTCTTTTTAAAGAAAGATTATTTCAGTTCAGTGTTTATAGCTCCAATTTGCAAAATCTTTCCCTAGTCTTTCAGCCAAGGGTTTAACCAGATAGGATCCTTAAGTGCCAACATGGACTTAAAGGATGATTCTTAGTCCCTTAATTCTAAAGTGCACAAGATGCTTAAATAGGCAAAGATACTAAAAGTCAAGCAGGAATTAGAAGGCAACCAATCCCACACTCAGACAACAAAGTAAAATTGTCCCTCTGTCTTTTCGCATAAAAAGATCACTGAAATAAGCAGGGGGTGCTGCTTGGCTTTACATATATGGTCACCTTCCATGCCACAGAACCTGTTGGCAATATTTCTCAAAGTGAAAATAAAACGACATTTCAATGAGAAGCTTATTAAGGCCAACACCCTCCATCCCCCACAGCACGCTAGTCCAATGCTTCTTCACTGTTTAAAGAGACAGCTTTGAAAACAAAACCAAATTGAGGTGAATCACTTTTATAGATTTATACCTCAGAACCCTTTATTTGGCCTCCTCTGAAAAGGCCTGTTCTGTTGAGGCCCAGAAATAACTTCAGAAATTCAGAACAAGGTCAGAATTTCAATATCAAGCTCTTCGGGATAATAAAGAACTCAAGTAAAATTCTTGAAGTCATTCTTCTTGACGACTTTTGGAGAAAATACCACACTCTACTAATTGGCTAAGGCCCAAAACCCTGTACAAATTATGGTCCCTGTCACAGCTGTTCTCTAATTGTGATTAAGGGAGAGCATGGCTGGGAACTCAGCACAAAACCAAGGCCCCAACTGGTCTCACCTAGTCCTGCAAAACTGTAGACCTGTGGAGAGATGACTCAGCACTTTGGTGAGAAGCTCTGGGGAAGGCCTGGGTGTCTGAGGTAATGAGGAGACTGGAATGTCTCTGGGTTCTGTCTATTATCACCCCCAAGCTACCATGGACAGAGTGGACTCCGGGAAACAAGAGGTTCCCTCCACAAGCTTCTGCCTGGTGCTTCAACAGCAGTTAGCTGAGCATGGCTGCCTGTTTAGGGGGCAGCCTGCTTCCCACCCCTTTTTGTACATAGGCTGCTTTTTCTAATGAGCAGCCCCACATGCAGCTCCAAGGCACACTTTCAACATCCGCCTTGCACCAAATGCTCACAGGAACCTTGGCACCGACTCTCCTCATGGAGGACAGGGAGTCAGAAGTACAGTTTCTCCTTCAGGTGGGATCTCAGCATTTCAGCTGAGGGCCAATTCCCTTCCCACGCAAACTGACCACTCACAGCTGTCATCACAAAGCTGCACCTCCCTTGGACAGCAGTTCCACGGCACCTCAGGGCCAGGAAATGGCAGTTTTAGGTGTGTTTTTATAGTTAAGCTAAGGAAAACATTTTCTTTTACACATCCTAACTTTCTCATTTTCTGTAACAGTAAGCTTTTATACAAATAGCACACAAAGTTGCATGAAAAACATGACCTTTTATAATATTTCCTTTTTACTCACTTATTACCTTGGCTAACTTGAAATACACAATGTATGAACAGCAAACACACAGTCATCTAACAAGACCCATACCACTATTCTTCTTTAGATACATCTTGAAACAGCATCAACACACTAGAGGGGAGGAGGGCGCTTGTTCATTCTTCCTGCGAAACAACTGCAAATCTTGGTTTTTCCTTCCTCTGCAAAGCCTTTCTCAGAAAATGCACACAGCTCTGGAGGGAAGGAAACCACACACCTCTCCTCCCAGGAGATCAGTGCTCCTGTCCCAAAATGGTGTTACCTCGGATGCAGCACCTAAAAGCACAGAAAGAGACAGGGCTAGGTGTTTTTGTTGTTGTTCTTGCATACAATCTTTCTGGGAATGGATTTCTACCTCACTTGTTTTCTCATGTTGTACTTGTTCACAGTGAGAGAGGGAGAGAGTGAGAGAGAAAGAAAGAGAGAATGCTGGTAGCTATATACTCTAAGGAAACTCTAGATTATATATATATTATACACAGGCAATCTTTTGGATTGCCTGTATAATAATCATTACTGCCTGGATAATGATCAATCCAGAGAATCATGTACAACTTGCTGTCTCCTTTTATCCACAAAATGGCTCATTTTGATAAAACAGACCCAAGTTTTGTAGGGCCTGCAGTTTATTTGAACTGCCAGTGAAGAGCTCATTCACATGAAGTAGCTTGGATAAGCTGCAGGGTTTAGAGCTCTCCTCCGAGCTCAAGGGCTTGTGCAAAGGGATTGTTATAGCCAGGCATGGTGGCTCATGCCTGCAATCCCAGTACTTGGGAGGCAGAGGCAGGAGGATTGCGGAGTTCGAGGCTTGCCTGGGCTCCATAGTGAGCTCAGGGCCAGCCTGAACTACAAAGCGAGACCCTGTCTCAAAAAAAAAAAAAAAAAAAAGGGGATTGTTATGGCTTGGATCTAGATGTCCCCCCAAACCCTTACGTGATTGTAGATGGGGGAGGGGTTGGATCTCAAATGTGTGATGCTGGAATATGGATTCATGGTACAATGCTAGACCCAAGGGCACTAGCACTAAGGGAGAGCAGGAGAATGGGAAAAAATGAGAATTAAGTCATGTCATGTACTGATACAAATTCTCAATGTCGATTGTGATTATAATATGTATATAAAATGTACCAATAAAATAAAATTTTTAAAAAAGGGTGTGAGTACTACCTGCCTAAGTAGTCAGAAAAAGATAAAAAGGGCAGGAAGATGTTAAATTCCCTTGCTGCTTTGCTACTGTCTGTCCACAATGAACTGTTTTCCTCCTGATTATATTTTCTAGCTGATTATGGACTGAAATCTTAGCAAACTGTAAGCCAAATAAACCTTTTCTCCTTTAACTTTGGATGTTGGGTATTTTGTCTCAGTTAAAAGAGAAAAGTAGGGCTGGAGATTTAGCTCAGTGGTTCTGGCGCCTGCCTCCCAAGCGCAAGGTCCTGAGTTTGATTCCTGGTAACCACATACAATGCTGGGCATGGTGGCTCATGCCCACCAGCCATCAATACCACATAGCACAGTGCCCAGTGTAGTGGCTCACGCCTGTAATCCTAGCACTCAGGAGGCAGAGACAGGAGGATTGCTGAGCTCCAGGCTTGCCTGGGCTACATAATGAGCTCAGGGACAGCCTGAACTACCAAGCGAGACCCTGTCTCAAAAAAAAAAAAAAAAAAAGAGAGAGAGAGAAAAAGTATATGTGTAAGTTACTTTTCTCTTGTTGCTTTTTTTTTTTTTTTTTTTTTGA
>PVIC010009655.1:0-34300 GCA_004025085.1 Thryonomys swinderianus
GGATTGCTGAGTTCGCGGCGGCTTGCCTGGGCACCATGGTGAGCTCAGGGCCAGCCTGAACTACAAAGCGAGACCCTGTCTCCAAAAAGCAAAAAAAAAAAAAAAAAAAAAAAAAAAAAAAAAAAAAAAAAAAAAAAAAAAAAAAAAAAAAAAAAAAAAAAAAAAAAAAAAAAAAAAAAAAAAAAAAAAAAAAAAAAAAAAAAAAAAAAAAATCAAACAACAATGAGAAAAATACCTCAAAGAAGCCAACATGAAAAGACCACACACTTCCAGCTACATGACAATCTAGGAATATGAAACCAGAGAAAAGTAAGAACATCACTGTTTGCCAGGGCTTGGAGGACAGGGGACAGGGTGAAGAGACTGTGTGACACTGGCTTGGTAGACACGTCATGTAAATGTATCCAAGTCCACAGGACATACAACACTACGCATGACCTTGAGTACAGTGTGGATGGCTGTGATTATGAGGAGTCCACATGGATCCATCAGCTGTGACACGTGATATCTCTATACTTCCTCTCACTTCTGCTGTGACTCTTCCACCAAAAAAAAAATACTACTACTACAACGTTAACTATACCATTAACTCTTTATATTGATCACATGGTAAAAATCATAACATTCTATATACATTGTGTCCAACTAAATACCTTTTTAAGTTAATTTCCTTTGTTTCCTCTTCCTTTTTGAAACACATCTGCTCGATATTAAAGGACATACTGGGTTCCCATTTAGGGCCTGC
This sequence comes from Thryonomys swinderianus, assembly GCA_004025085.1. NCBI lineage: Eukaryota > Metazoa > Chordata > Mammalia > Rodentia > Thryonomyidae > Thryonomys > Thryonomys swinderianus. Next base: position 746 of record PVIC010009655.1, read on the forward strand.
ACTCTATTCCTACTGAATAATATTGGCCAAGGCAACAAAGGATACGCCACGACTTCACACACCTCTTATCCCCTCATTTCAAAATGCAGACAGTAGGAAGAAGGGCAATGACTTCAGGCACACCTCAAGGATATGTGTTAAGTCTGACAGCAGCAGAAGCAGCTATGATGGTGCTCTGAGGTGGAACGGGCATCAACAAGGACTTTGCAGACGGAGACGCCGCCACTGTGGACACTCCCCCACGACGTCCCCACCTCTCTCCCGGGTATCTGTTGCCCCTCTTTAATGCCTCACCGGGACCCCAGCCAGCCCTTGGGCCCACCTTTAATGAGCTCAGGCCGGTAGGTCTTCCGCAGCTGCTCCAGGAAGCTGTTGTAGAAGCCCTCGGCCTGCTCAGTGGGCATGGCCAGGTGGAAGTCAGGCTTGTTGCCCTTGAGGACGCACTGCAAGGTGAACTGGCTGACACACAGCACCTCGTACTGCTTGTCCATCACGCTCTTGGACCAGTGCTTGCCGCTCTCATCCTCAAACACACGCAGGTTCAAGATCTTCCGGACCCTGTCAGGGAACAGAGAGCAGTAAGAGCATCTGCACAAGGCCAGGGAAGGGAGAGAGCCACCGCGCACAGAAGGCCTGACCTGGTTGGGACACAGGTACATGCATGTCCACCCCTTCCCAGGAGGCTGCTCTGGGGTCTCTGCTTCTGCAGCCCCTCTGTGCACAGCAGCTACTGCCAGGTACTGGGCCTGCAGTGACCACTTGCACTGCCCACTGCTCCCCTGGCTATGTCCCCTACTGTGGTTGACACAAGGCAGCCACCTTGGCAGGTCACAATCACAGATCACCCTCAGGACCATGAAGCACCTCCCCAGAAACTGAAACTTAACCCTCTGACCATGGTGGCACCCTCCAGGCTGGCACAATTCTGGGCACCCTCATTCACCAGCACAGGGACAGCTGGATGGGGTCACCACAGGCTCTGGGCACCAAGGGGCAGATATACAATAGCAAACATCTGAAGCCAACACCACGAGAGTCACGAACTTGGGCGAGACTACTGCCCCCCAGGACAGTGAGTCAGGCCACAGCAGCAAGCTCCCCCCGTGCTGTATGCACATGGCTAGGGAAAAGGAGCTGCCTTTCTGGTGTGGACAAGGAACAGTGGAGCCCCTAAAGATGTACACACACTACCCAGGTCACACTGCCCAAATTTCAAAAGAACCCTTATACAGGAGCTTTGGTTGTACATTAAGAGAAAACAGGCCAAACAGAGTGGTGCATACCTGTACTCTCAGAATTCTGGGAAGCTGAGGCAGAAGAATGCAAAGTTCTACCCCAGACTAGGGGATGTAAATTTTAAAAGGGGTAAGTTCAGGCCTGCAGGTTCAGAAGCAGCAGAGACAGAGGCCAAGCTGCACTCCATCAGCAGCAGACTTCACAACCACCTTCCTGAGTGTCATGTGAGGCACACGGAGATCATTCACTTGAGTTCCCAGGGATGTGGGTCACAGTCTCCCCACCCCCATCCACATGCAGAGCCAGGGGCCCCCTCACATGTGCTCCAGCTCCTTGTGCGAGTCCTCCAGGGAAATGCCCAGCAGCACGCAGAGGCCCCGGCCGATGGTGCTCACCTGCTCACCTCCAACTGGAAGGAACCAAATGAGACTGACTCAGAAGTGCCCTGCAGCAACCCAGGACTGGATCCAGCAGGACACACACTTCGTTTGTACAACTTCTCTGATTAACATTGGTGGTAAGCAAACAAGAATGGCAGTGTATACAAGCAGTAAGATGCTAAACATTCCCGTCTGTTCCCATTTTCTTTTCCTTTGGTATTACTGAGGACTGAACCCAGGGCATATGTACCTCTCCCCCCCCACACACACACACCTTTTTTCATTTTGAAACAGTTGCTAAATTGTGAAGTTGCTAAATTGCTAGCCTTGAACTTGGGATTCTCCTGCCTCAGCCTTCCTGAGTGCCAGGACCACAGGTGTGCACCCTACAGCTCCACTCTGATTTTAAAACTGAAATGAAAGGGAGCTGTAAAGACAGCGACCGCTGCACAGAAGCCTAGGACCACATTTTGATCTGTTACCTGGGGTAAAACACCTGAAATTTTCTGGGGGTCCAGTGTATAAAAAGCACAAAGGTGTTTTGCTCCCAGAGGGAATCCAGCTCAGCTAGATTGGCTGACAGATGGGAGGTTCCAACTTTTCTTGGAAACCACCATAGAGAAAGGATTACATCAAAAGAACAACTGTCCTTCCTAATTAGTACAGAGAACAAAGTACATTACTTCTATTGTACAATGTATCTTGTGTTCAGCTTCCCCTCAGCACGCTGCCTTCCTGCTCCAGGCTGGTACCACAGTGACCTCCCAAGGCAAGGCATTCTGTAACTGAGCGTTTGTGCATGGGCTTAGAGTCAAGTGTCCACACTCCTATCATCAACCTCTCACACGTGGGTACAAGATTCACCATCCTGACAATGGATCTGAATCTATATTTCAAATGGTGATCGTGATAATTCCTCTTTTGTGGTCAACTCTTTGCGAAATGTCATTAGATCACCATTACTTCATCGTGTTCTGCCCTGATGTTCCAAGCAGGACTAGAAGGGTCGACTCTACCATAAATATACCTCAGGTGGTCAAGCAGCCACATCTGCCCCTCTTCCACCAGCTGTCTGACTCCAGAGGAGTAAATACCAGCATTTATCTGTTCCTAAAATCTCAGTAAAGCTTAATTCCTCTCATTGTTATGCTGAATTTTTAGTATTTTCTTCAGTGCTGCTCTTTCTACAATGGACTAGTGTGACTTACTATCCTATGAGTCACTGACTCAAAAGTGAGAAGAGAAACAGTCTCTCCTGAAATAAGTAGTGAACAACTGGCCTTAGTTTACTTTTAGAAAAAAGTCACCCAGGCATTTCCCTGGGCACCCCCATTCCTCCACCAGCACAGGGACAGCTGGATGGGGTCATCACAGGCTCTAGGCACCAAGGGGCAGATACACAGTAACAAACATCTGAAGCCAACAGCAAGAGGGTCATGAACTCAGGCAAGACTAATGTTCATTAGAGAGGGGTTTTTTTTAATATTTATATATACATGTGTACACTTTGTTTATTTTGAGGAAGGGTCTCTCTCTGAGGCTCAGCCTGGCCTTGATCTCTTACCACTGCATAGGAATTTCTGCACATCGCAAACTTTCCTTAAACACCTTTAACAGCTGCACCCTCACCAGTGACCGATAGGCCAGACGTCTCACTAGCCACATGGCTGATTGTGCAATTTTCCTTTCAATAAATCACAGTGTGGTGAAAATGTAACATAAAGCTTTTTCTACAATTAGAATTATCTTCCTGGAGTAAAGTCTCTAGAACAGGATCACCATCAACATTTTTGTAAATTTATTATCTTCATAAGAAATAAATTCTGCCTCAAAGCTTATCTGCAACCTAGATTGGAGACTTATTTTGTACCTCTTCCAAGGACAAGGGGAAGGATTCCTAGGATCAAAAGGGCCTTGTATTATAAACAAATGTTTTCCAAGGGAAATAACAGAAAATCATCACTTTAGACAAAAAGATCACAAGGCTAGCAAAGAGCTATTCAGTCACTTCCTCCACAAAGGAGAGGCCTGAGCCCTACAACTTCTTCAAGAATCCCTGAGCTCTGAAATTAGGCATTTGTTTTTTGTGTTTTGAGAGGCGGTCTCACTGTGTAGCTCAGGCTGGCCTTGTTTTCACAGTGATCCTCCTACCTTAGCCTCCTGAGTGCTGGGATTACAGGTATGTACCAGTTGCTGAAATTTAGTGATAGGATATGGAAATTATTATTTGGTCCTTGCAACCAAATGAGTATGTCTGAAAAAACTTCTCTAGTAAAGTTTATAAAATCAGATTAGCAGGCCAGGGATGTACCTCAGTGGCACCATGCCTGCCTGGCAAACCCAAGGTCCTGTGTTTGATCCCAGGTACTGGAAAAAATAAATGAATAAAAAAATCAGATTAGAACAGGGCTGAGACTGTAGCTCCCTCGTAAAGCACCTGCCTAGCACCACACACAAGCCCATGTTTAATTTCAAACACCACAGACAATAAAATAAAACAAAATTACATTAACCCAGTGATTATGCTAAGTCATTACATGTATCATACCAAGTTTACAAAGTAAATCTGCCACATAAGAATGTGTGATTAGGGCCGAAGATTTAGCTCAGTGGTTCCAATGCCTGCCTCACAAGCACAAGGTCCTGAGTTTGATCCCCGGTAACCACATACAACAATGCTGGGCGTGGTGACTCACACCCACCAGCAATCAATACCACATACTACAGTGCCAGGCGTGGTGGCTCACGCCTGTAATCCCAGCCCTCAGGAGGCAGAGACAGGAGGATTGCTGAGTTCGAGGCTTGCCTGGGCTACATAGTGAGCTCAGGGTCAGCCTGAGCTACAAAGCGAGACCCTATCTAAAAAAAAAAAAAAAGAATGTGTGATTATGGATACTCTGTCCTTACCATAAAATAAGAAGTGCCATTTTAGATTCTCTAAAATAAAATGTCAGCCTATAATGCCACATTTCAGTGAATGCAGGCACATATTTTAAGAACCAGAGAATCTCTTCCATTGCAATTCAACTAGAAATCCTGGATAACTCAAGCATCCCTCTGTATTTGAAGTCCCATGTTTCCCAAACCTACATTATCCCTCTTCCCCTGCTCCACCCCAGGGACCAAACTCAGGACCTTGTGACTGCCACGTGGGTAGGGCTCCACTAAGTGACAGCCCTGGATATAGTATCTTTTTTAATACATAGATTGGCTGGTCTCAAGCATACAATCTTAGTAAAAAATTAAAAGAATTCAATCTCTACTCAGAAGAATAAATACATGTTTTCAACACTCCAGATCATAGGATGGAGAGTTCAGGGGACAGAAATTTAAACTGTTGATGATAATCATGAAAAGCAGACTGCAGACCGCACATCTGTTAATTCCAGTATTCCAAGGAGTAGAGACAGAAGGATCTAAAGTATGAGCCCAACTTAATGAGACCCTGTGTCCCAAGTTAAAATAAAGGTAACAGGCCAGGCATGGTGGCTCATGCCTGTAATCCCAGCACTCGGGAGGCAGAGACAGGAGGATTGCTGAGTTCGAGGCTTGCCTGGACTACATAGTGAGCTCAGAGCCAGCCTGAATTACAAAAGCAAGACCCTGTCTCTAAATAAATAAATAAATAAATAAATAAATAAATAAATAAATAAATAAATAAATAAATAAAATAAAGGTAACAGGATGTGACTCTATGAAAAGGCTCTGGACCCCGACACGTGCACATGTGCGTGAGCATGCATGCATACACACACACACACACACAAAGAAAAAAAGGACTGCAAGAATCTCCACACCAGCTATTGTAACTTTTAATATTTACTGAAATATTTACTATAAAACCCCTTTAAACATTTTATTTCATGACTATTCCCAAAACCAGTTACCTGAACGGTTTACAAATCATTAAGATGAGATGAAAAATAGACCTAAATATATGGGAAGGGCTTTTTAAATATTTATATACACATATATACACTTTATTTTGAGGAAGGATCTCTCTCTGAGGCTCAGCCTGGTCTCGAACTCCTGGACTCAAGAGTATTTCTTTTGCCTAGGTCACCAGAACACCTAGAACACTAGGCTTGAAACAATGTAATTCTGCCAATAAAACCGAAAAAGACTAAAATACAATTTAACACTTGTCATTTAATACGTTTTGTTTATTGGGCCTATCGGGTCTGGGCGTCTAGAATAAACTACTTTAGCTACAGTGCTGGCCCCTGATGAAGCTGTTAACTAGGCCAGGATGTTAAGGGGTGACCAGGGCTGGGTGAGACACAGATGGCTCCTCTGCTTGCTTTGGGGGGCTTTGGGGGAGCCCTGGCTGCAGGGTCCCTGCGTGGACACAGCTGTCCGGGCTCGGCCGGGCTCGAATTGGTGCATTTTATGCACAGGGAGCCGAGCTCCGTGAACCCGGGCAGATGCAGAAGGGGCGGAGGAGACCGCCCCGGAAACGATCCCCACCGCGTTAGTGTCACCGAGCGCGACGGGCGGGCGGTGGGACGCGCGGACTCGGCCACCGGCGTGAGGCGAATCGGTGCCGAAGAGGAGGAGGAAGGGAAGGAGGAGGCGGACACGCAGCGAACAGCACGTGCGCAGGGCCCGGCGGACCGACATCTGGGGAGTGTGGACAATCGGGCCCCCGACTGACCTGTGACGCTGGCGCGGGTGACGCGCTGCACTACGGCTTTCATGGCGGCGGCTGGCCGAGCAGCTGGCTACGCGGCGGGCGGCTCCAGGCCGGCGCCCTCTGCGGGTTACACCCGGAAGCGCGAACGAGGTCCCAGGCGACCCGACGCCGGCGCGCCCACTCACGTTAGCCACGCCCGCTCTCGGATTGGCCACACACATATTGGCCACGCCTACACGCAATTTGGCATCGCCACGCCCATGAGGGATAGGCACCGCCCCTGCGCCTGGGACCCCCTCCGTAGAGCCTCAAGGCCCGCCCAGACTCCTCTCTGCCTGGACCCAACGAATCCGAATCCGTACAGTCATTTGCCCCTTCTTGTCCCAGGTCCAAGAGCCATAGCCTGACCTATTCTTGTTTCTACTTTCTGCTTCCCATTCTGCCCCCAGATCCTGTAAAATTCTTCTTCCCTTACCTATCTACCTCTGTGACCCACATATCAAAAGATCTGCTGCAGCTCTGGTGGTGTCGCTGTGATCCCAGCAGTGTGGGAGGCTGAGGCAGGAGGATCACAAATTCCAGCCCGCCTGGAAAAACTTAGTGACTGAGATCTGTCTCAAAAAAAATTAAAAGGAGCTGGGAGTGGAGCTCATTACAAAGGCCCGGTGTTCAATCCCTGGTGGTGCAAAAATAAATAGATAAATATGTACTGCTAAAATAACCATTTAAGGGCTGGAGATTTAGCTCAGTGGTTCTCACGCCTGCCTAGCAAGCGCAAGGACCCTGGTTCGATCCCTAGCAACCACATACAGCAATACCGCCATGGTGACTCACACCCACTGGCAATCAGTACCACATACACATACCCCAAAGCCAGGCGTGGTGGCTCACACCTATAATCCCAGCACCTGGGAAGCAGAGGCAGTAGGATCTCTGAGTTCAAGGCTTGCCTGGGCTATATGGTGAGCTCAGGGCCAGCCTGCCCTACAAAGCAAGACCTTGTCTTTAAAAAAAAAAAAAATTGCAAAGCAAATGAGTTTGAACACAAGCCAAGGGCCTGTACTTTGGGTCTTGGAGGCAAAGGGACATTTATCTGTTGGCTTTCCATGTTTTTGCATGGTTATCCTCGCTCTGTCTGGCTGCTCAGTTCTTGTCTCATGGCTTCCTGTCGATTAGTTTGAACCACTGGCCACTTGATTAACCTTTGTCCAGCACCATCCCACTCCCTCTTCCAAGTCAGGGTAGCTCCAGTCTCCAGTACTTCAGTCACATGAGGTCTTTCCAGTGACCAGCTCCTATCTGGACTCTTCTACTCATGTGAACTCAGGTATAACCAAGGGCTCGCACTACCAGTCCTGTCACCTAGGAAATTCCAAGAGTTTGACATACATTATGCTAAAAACCCGGAACAAAGACCAGACACACACAGCTATGAAGCCATGCGCCACCACACCCAGCTAGTCATTCTTACTCTTTCCGGAGTGTGCAGTGGAGTTTTCCAGGGACTTCATTGCATGTAACCACATTGTGTTAATATATAAGGAATCTATCAGTTTTTTTTTAAATGGTGTTTAGGGCCAGGTGTGGTGGTACACACCTGTAACCCCAGCACTCAAGAGCATGAAGCAGAAGGATCGCCATGAGTTTGAATGATGGCAAGAAGTCACACATATGTCGACGGAGAAATTTGAGGCTCGAATCTACACAAAGAACCACATAATGATTTTAAAAAGATGAAAGTAAGTTTCTTATAAAACTACAGCAGATATAAGCATAGTCAAATAATATATTACCACATAACAAGGCAGGGGACAGCACCAAAAATGAAGGGGAATCTCCTGGGTAAGGGTCTTGGGTGAGACAGAGGAGGCAAGAGAGAAAATGCTGGGCCAAACTGGTTTCTCAGTTCCTTAAGTACTATGTTCAGACAAGTGACTTGGTGCCAGTAGGGTTGCATGGCTGAAAGGACCACTCTAGCTGCTCTGGACACTGAAAGTGGTCAGTTCTTCAGGTGTTGCCTCTACACTCCTTTGCCAGGAGGTAGCCACAAGCCCCACAAAAAAGGCACGTTCCAGATGACTCTCATCCCTTTAAGCCCTTTAATCTCTCCCCTAACAATGTGAGGCCAGCCTGGGCTGCGCAGTAAAACAATAAATAAATAAATAAATAAATAAATAAATAAATAAATAAATAAATAAATAAATAAATGGAAGGTTTTTGGTGACAAGCAGCATTTACAGGGCAGAATTGGCAACCAAGCAACCACTCACTCAGGTCCTGGTACCTCCAAGGATGAGAATCCTTTTTATTTTTATATGGAGATAGGTCTTGTTAAATTGCCCAGGCTGGGCTTGAACTTTGAATTTTCCTACCTCAATCTCCCAAGTACAGTAGCTGAAATTACAGGCATTCACCACTGAATGAATGTTGTTTTATTTTTAATTGACAAATAATAATTATGAGTTGTATATATTAGATACAGATAGACATTGAGGAAGGTTCAAATCAGGCTAAATCAAGATGTCCATCACCTAAAATATTTCTTTGTAGTGAGAATATTTACCATGCTGTCTTGGAGATGCGGCTTGGTGGTACAGTGCTCACTTAATATGCATGAGGTCCTGAGTTGGATCCTCAGCCCTACAAGTAAGTATTTTATTATTATTTGGAACTCCCTTCTCAGCTCTTGGAAAACAATATAGTATTATTACCTACAGTTAGCATCCTGTGCAACTGAACCTAGTGCTTACCTCTACTACCCACCTTGACCAGCCCTCCACCTCTGCTGACCACATTCTCCCCCCTACTGGAGCTGAAGTGTCTTCAATAAGAAGGAAACATATTCTCAAATATTTAAGGATACTTGCAAGCTGGGCAGTGTCTCACCTGTAGTCCCAGCTACTGTAGAGGCAGTGGCAGGAGGATCACTAGAGCCCAGGAGTTTGAGGCCAGCTTAGGCAACATAGTGAGACTATCTCAAAAAAACCAAAACAAAACAAAACAAAAAATCTTAAAAATATATAAAGATTTTTGTGTACAAATGCAAACCTCACTACAGCAAGAAAGCCAGACCAAGATGCTCCCTAGAGCACAACTAAACTGTGAGACAGGTTAGGTGGTGGAGTATATCCAGAGTATCCCAGGCTGGGTACAAAGTGCTGAAGGGTACATTCATGAGGGGCCAGCTGTTTGCCCCAGAAATGTACAGTGCAAAGGTGCTGGAAGCCACAGGTGGAATAAGCTGGAGTGGTGGTGACTGTGTACACAGAGGACATTTGGGGCTGTGGAAGCAGCAGTAGGCCCATGTCCACCCTCACACCTGCACTTCCTCAGATGGAACTTTCTGCTCTGATGTGCTGGCCAGTGCACAGATGGGGGATGGCACTGGACTGAAAATGGAAAATCCTGATTCCAGAAAAACTCCCCGAGCTCCTCCCACATTCAGCCTTCAGCATCCTTGTAGCCAGGTCCCTATCCCATCCCAATAGGAAGCTAGAAGGAGAACTGACCTACCAACACAGATATATGCTGTTATATTCATGTGCCTACATTTTGTGAATCTCCTTCCTATCTTTGACACCATCCTGTACTTGACCTCAAGATTTGATACCTCCACCTTCAGAGCCACAGTCACTTTCCAAGCCTCCTTCTGGACAGGGTCCCAGGCTTGTCAGCCCAGTACCTGCAGAACCACTGAGATGCAGAGGTAACTGATGACAGCAGGCTGCTCTGGGAAGCCACCTGGAGAGGGCTCTTTAAGGGAGTTCCTGCAAGTTGGGGCCCTGAGGCAGAGTGCAGGCAGTGTGAGTGTGGTCCCTACCCACATCGAGTGGCGCCCCTCTGTACACTGGGAGACCCACTAGTACTGAGCTGCCTCCAGCCAAGCCCTCTAAGTCCTTCAGTTCCAGGCACTTCCCAGTATTCCTGCCCACATTCAGTATCCCATGAAGTGGCTCCAGTTCTCAGTGCCACATTGGGAACTCAGCCCCATGCCACTCTGCAACAGAGAGAGCTGGCAGTGGCCTGATGCCAACCCACCCACCTGTGTGGCAAAGGGGCTTCAGACTAATGCTCTCCAAGGAGCAGGGACATGAGACAGATACCTCCAAATAGAGACAGGGCAGGACACATAGTACGGTGCAAAGAGGTATCTCAGAATGTGATCCCTGCAGCCCCACTAGTTAGTTCATGGGTACTAGGTAACTGCCAGGAGAAAGCCTGGTAGTCTATCTGACGTAAGACCCATGAACAAACAGCTCTCACCTGCCACAAGCTAGTCCCTCAGCCCTTTCCCTTTCTGGACTCTCTGACAATCCTTACAGATAACATTTCCCCTGAGGCCATGCTGTTGTTCCCACTGACTGGCTCCTCTAACCTTTCCGGGCCAACGCTGTGCTGTTTCTTGCTCATCAGCATGATGTCAAATGTCTTGTTCTGACCTCCCATGTCCTGCAGGAAGCTGAAGCCTCTGCTGCTGGCATCTGGAGCTCTATTACTTGTAGGGATTTTTTGTTGTTGTTGTTGTTTTGTTTTGTTTTTTTTTTTGAGATAGGGTCTCACTATGTAGTTACAGCGATCCTCCTGCCTCGGCCTCTGGAACGCTGGGATTACAGGTATGTGTGTGCCACTATGCTCAGCTGCTAATCTAACTTTAAAGGAACCACTAAGGCTTTAACATTATGAAAAAAAGTTACATGCACTGGTTTCAAAAAGACTGAGCTTATGGAACCTCAATATGAAATCCCACATCAAACTTTCCCGCTGTGGAGAGGAATTCCTCTTATATAAGTTTAGTTTCTTTCAGGGAAATATTTATTATATATTTAACAATAAAATTAAACACACACACCCCACAACCATAAAATGGAAATTAAGGCATGTATCATATTTAAATGCTGAGCCAAAGTCCTTGTTTTTAGAATTCAGCAGCCAATCATGGTTCTGAACCAGAACCAGTCCATTTTTTCACAAAGTTGCGGATCTTGTCACTAAGTGAAACATAATCTTCATCATAGATAGCAACTGTTTCCACATAAAATCCTTTCAGGGGTTCCGGTACAATTTCACTTCTTGGGAGATCGTTTTGCTCTGCTTCATGATGTTCTAAAAGAAAAGGAACACCTGAATTAAATTTAATTAAAAATTATGGCATCAGATGCCAGTTATCTTTCTCTTTTTTTTTGGCAGTACTGCGGATCAAACACAGGACCTAGCACTTGGCAAGTGAGGTGCCACTGAGCTAAACCCCTGGCCCATCATTATGTTTCTTTAAAAAAAAGAAAACCATAACAACATGACAGACATGTTTTTAAATATTTAATACTGCACACTGACAACATTCAGGCCACTGATAATATTCATGTCTTCAACAATGTTTTATTTAAATATACTTAACGTATAATTATCTGACTTTAAAATACAGAATTCAGTGATTTTTTTGTGTATTTGTAATTGTACAATGAACATTCGAATACTTTTGCCCAGTTAAGGAAGTTCCGCAGTGTAGCAGTCACTGCCCAACATCCCCACCCTTCAACCCAACAGCCAGTCCCATCAACTTCCCTTCTCCGTGAATTTCCAGCAGGTGACAGCTGATTCCCTTTTCTGCCCAGTAACTAGGAAGACTTTTATACTCAACTACTAAAAGTTCCTAAGTTGCTGCTAGTCACGTGCGACCTGAGCTGATGGCGGAGAGTACCACTTGGTTACGCCAACACCAGGGTGTCTGAAATTCCAAATTGGACTTTACAGATTCCTCCCGTTCTAAGTATACAGACTATCTTATTCAATAAATAAGGTTTAAGTGACAGCATTTAAAAGGCATCTCCTGACATCTTTTTAGACTGCATACTATGCGGCAAGTAAGCGCCTCAGACCAATTTTGCAGAACAGAACTGGGGTTTTGCAGCACGAGAGGTCGTTTCTCTGACCGCTGTTTACCTCGCTCAGGGCACCGCGTCCCGAACAAGGTCTTACCAGACAGTCCTACCTGAAAGCAGCTGCGTCTTTTCCTTCCCGTAAAAGTAAAATATAGAACCAAAGAGGGTCCAGGCGCCAACTGCGTAGATCATAGAGAACCGGCGGTACCAGGAAAGAGCCCGCTGCGACTGCATAACGCCACGCTGCGGAGGTCACAGTCCTCCAAAGCGCAGGCGGAGGCGGATCTTCCAGGTGCAGTATCCGCCACCGCGGCCAATGGGAAGCTGGCATCCAGCTGCCGCGACGCATGTTGGGTTATGTGGTCCGGAAGCCGCTCCCGGCTCCATCGCCGAGGTGTGGATCTTGGCGTACCCAGCCCCTGCATACCACGTGACAGGGAACACTTGACAGCTTTTCTGAGTAGGAATTTCTCACTTGCAAAATTGCAGTGCATGCCTTACATAGGACAAATGATATTTGAAAAACTTAATTTCATTTCCTCTTAACTTACGGGATTTGCGAGGATACTACTTGTAGCTCCCTACACGTCATCTTTCTAATTTTCCGTCGGTAACTCTGGGTGAGCTTTGGGTACCTTAAGACAAAGCTAATCCCTACTCTGCGTCTCATTCTTCTGCCTCTGTTGGAACCTCGCATATCAAACACACGAAATACTACCCCTCAACCTGCTAATTTTCATTCTTTTTACTTTATCATCATTCCAACTGTGCCCATGTCACAAAAGTGAAAATAACTTTTGACTCTCGGCACCTTCTTTTCTCTCCATTTTTTATTAGTCGATTGGTATACTTTAAGTACACATTATGATCATATTCATCATTGACAATCTGTGCTCGTACATGATGTATCTTATTTTTCCCACTCCCCTGCCCTCACTGCAACCCCCCCCCCCACCCTCTATATGCGTTTTGTTTCGGGTGGGTTTTTTTCCCTTTAAGTTTTTTCTTGCCCTTCTTTGCTTTCCCCTGCCTCCTATTCCCGGACCCTTCTCTTTTTTAGACTTTCTTCCTATTTCACAATACCTGCTGTACATTTTAAACCTAATTTACACTTTCAGTTTCTCACACTAGAAAGATATGGTATTTACATGTATGACCTATGTATTTGACTTGAGTATGGCCCCAATGTGCATCCATTTAACTGTAAATGGATAATTTATCATTCTTTACAGCTAATATTGGTTTTTGGTTTTGTTTTTTTTTTGGAAGAGGGTCTTGCTTTGTAGTTCAGGCTGGCCCTAAGCTCACTATGTAGCCCAGGCAAGCCTCAAACTCAGCAATCCTCCTGCCTCTGCCTCTCGAATGCTGGGATTACAGGCATGAGCCAACATACCTGGCACTGTGGTATGTGGTACTGATTGCCAGTGGGTGTAAGTTACTATACCCAGTATTGTATGTGGTTATGGAGGACTGAACCAGGGACCTGGCACTTCCCAGGCAGGCACCAGAACCACTGAGATACAACTCTGGCCCCTGGGCCCCTCCTTTCTGAAGGAGTCTGTTATGCTTCTTGCAATAAATCTTACTTACACGGGCCGGAGATTTAGCTCAGTGGTTCCGGCGCCTGCCTCGCAAGTGCAAGGTCCTGAGTTCGATCCCGGTAACCACATACAATGCTGGGCGTGCAGACTCACGCCCACCAGCCATCAATACCAAATACCACAGTGCTGGGCGTGGTGGCTCCCGCCTGTAATCCCAGCACTCCGGAGGCAGAGGCAGGAAGATTGCTGAGTTCGAGACTTGCCTGGACTACACAGTGAGCTCAGAGCCAGCCTGAACTACAAAGTGAGACCCTGTCTCAAAAAAAAAAAAAATCTTACACTTTGAAAACATTTGGAGAACTCATTTTATATTCTACCAAGTATCATTATCTTCTAATATATCTTTGATTATTTCTTTTGTTAGCTGTCCCTAACTTGAACCTCAACTTCAAGGGGGCAGGATTTTATGTCATAGGGCACATTCCCAATGCCTGGAAGCCTACTCTGTTCGCACAGTTACTGAATAGTTGCCCACTGAATGAATGAAATCATGGATCCAAACTTCTGACAGGATTATTTTGGACCTAGAATTTTGATCTCAGAAATCATAAAGACAGAACAAACTTGAAGATGTTCCTAGATCCAAGAGATGTGCTATTCTAAGGAAAAGCCATTTGAGATAGCAAGATGTCTTACAGGATAAAAGGAAGGTGATACTAATCTAAAATTCCACAAAAAAGAAATTCCTGGGTGGGCCAAGGATTTAGCTCAGTGGTGCCACCTGCCTTGGAAGTACAAGGTCATGAGTACAATCCCTGATATTTGACAAAAAAAAAGGAATTCCTCAGCAACAGCTATGTGGCAGGCCTAGAAAAGAGCTGGCTCATGTTTAAAAAAAAAAAAGTGGGTGCCATCAGAAGCCTTTAAAGAACAGCAGTCTTTATTCAATAAGGTGGTAAGGTAGAATCTCTCAATAAGACAAAATACTTGCAAAAAATAATCAAAGAGCTGGATGTAGTATTGCACACCTATAATATCAGCTACTTGAAAAGCTGAGGCAGGACCAAAAGCTCAAGGCCAACTCAGTGAGACCCTCTCCTGGAAGGGCTCGGAATGTAGCTCAATGGTAGAACATCCTGAGTTCCCTCCACATGACTGCAATAACAGCAAATCTAAAAAAATTATAAACCAGACAGGTAAGCCAGCCAGTATGCGGCATGGTGATACATAACAAAAATGACTTTGGGGGCTGGAGATTTAGCTCAGTGGTTCCGGCGCCTGCCTCGCAAGTGCAAGGTCCTGAGTTTGATCCCTGGTAACCACATACATTGCTGGGCGTGGTGACTCACACCCACCAGCAATCAATACCACATACCATAGTGCCGGGCGTGGTGGCTCACACCTGTAATCCCAGCACTCGGGAGGCAGAGGCAGGAGGATTGCTGAGTTTGAGGCTTGCCTGGACTACATAGTGAGCTCAGGGCCAGCCTGAACTATAAAGCGAGACCTTGTCTCAAAAAAAAAGAAAAACGACTTTGATTTTGTTATGAATTAAATGTTCTCCTTCAAGTGGCACAGAGACTGACAAAATCTCTGAGGAGATTATACAACCACCTGCCTTGGACAGGAACAACATTTATACCACCAGCACAGTTGTGTAAATGCACTTTATTAAGTCTTCACATCAATTTTAGAGACAAAATATAACTATAGTTACAGGCTAAGACATGTACTGTACCAATCTTGATAATATAAAAATAGAAGTATCACTGACCAAAACTGGAGTGGAAAGAAAGGTCGAAATAACCTCATTCTATATAAACAGAAATTGGAAAATATTGGCTAAAACTTAGTACTTCAAAGCAAGAACATGTAAGAACATGAATATAGTTTTGAGTGGCAGGTTTAAGATTATGGAGAGAAGCAACAGTTGCTTATTACAAGCTCTTCAGGGTAAGGTGTTTGCTTTGACCATGCATATGTATTGCTTTCATTTTTAAGAAGCATCTGTTCAAGTTATTTTACTTGATACAGAGCCAGGGGGTTAGCTTAGTGGTACTGTACCTGCCTAGCGAGCACAAGGTCATGAGTTCAATCCCTGCTACCAAAAAAAAAAAAAAAATTTATTTGATACCCAAGAGAGATGTATCTTCAGTATTGGAGTTACTCAGGCAATTGGCCATTGCTGACATCATCCAGGCTAGACAGTTACTCAAGCAGGCCCCGACCCTCTGGTCCCAAAGATGCTTCATACATCTTACTTCTCCTTGGTCTCCTAACATTTAGACAGCAAATGAGTACTAAGTTCAGGAAATGCTTCTGAGAAAGTCACTTAACCCACACTTACACAGAGATCTCAGGGAATCAAATATGTAAAACATTGTTACAGCCAGTCCTTTCCTCATCAAGTTTTATTTCCCTATGATCTTTAAGATTTGCATCAAAACAATCTATCAAAATACATTATCTCAGATTTCATAAAGACTAAGAAGTTAGGACACAAAAAGCACATAAACACCTACCAAAATGTTGATGACCTTATAATTTTATGTTACAGAAAAGGGACACACATAATAAGGGAGACAAATAAATTATAACCTACAGACTTACATATAAAACTTGCTCTGATTATTTACTAAAAGCTGACAGGAAAGTGAGAGGAATGTTATGAAGCCTTTATAAACAACAGCACACTGGACAGGGTTTTTCCTAATCCCAGCCAAGCCCCACTTAACAGGCACTGGAGACAGCCAGCTTCTTCAGATGGTCCATGAACACCTGCAGGCTGACATCATCCGTCAGGATGGGCGCTCCAGTTTCCTGCAACGCAACAGAGGAAGCTCAGTGACACAGACCTGGAAGCAGGTTAGAATTCAGGCGCTGATAGCACCATCCCACTTCAGAGCATCTACTATTACCCCTGCCAAGGTAACTGTTGTTCTCAAGTGAACTGTGCCAGGTCCTCAGAGACCAGGCCACCCCACTGCTGCAGACATGGTTTCCAGCATACACCTTTCCATGTCTCTCAACATTGCAATATTACCTTAGTTCGTAATAAGGAAGGAGTATAGGAGATCTCATTGTTTTACTTATTTCCTATAACTGCATGTAATTTACAGGTATCTCAAGAACAAGTTCATTTTAAGAAAACATTAGAAGAAATCAGAATGAGAAGTCACAGGAGAGACATACAGATGCTGGGAATAACTAGCTAGAGGAGGCTTCCCACTGAGAAGGAGTGGACAGGAATTGCTGTGTGGTGTTAGGAGCGAGAGGACCACAGCCATGCTGCACATCCAAGAGCACAGCGCAGGCCCACAGTGTCCCACCCTGGCCATCCCTGGTACACTCCACTGAGCACTGCGCCAGCGACCCACAGGGGCAGCTGCTCTACCCTATTTTAACATGTCATTACAAGTCAGGTTTCTTCCCCCAGAAAAATACCCAAAACTCTTGTTTCAGGACCAAGGGGTCCAGCTGATAGGATTTTTTTTTTTTTTGAGACAGGGTCCCACTTTATAGTTCAGGCTGGCCCTGAGCTCACTATGTAGCCCAGGCAAGCCTCGAACTCAGCAATCCTCTTGTCTCTGCCTCCTGAGTGCTGGGATTACAGGCGTGAGCCACCACACCCGGATAGTTGACAGGATTTTTTGTTGTTTTTTTTTTTTTTTGAGGCAGGGTCTTGCTTTGTAGTTCGGGCTGGCTCTGAACTCACTATGTAGCCCAGGCAAGCTTCGAAATCAGCAATCCTCCTGTCTCTGCCTCCCGAGTGCTGGGATTACAGGCGTGAGCCACCACGCCCGGCGTAGTTGACAGGATTTTTAAAACATGTTTTTAAAATGTAGCCTGCCCTCTTCCCCAAATCCATGATGATTTCTTACCTGTCCCCAAGCATACAGGTTATTGTGTGTCTGAGACGGGTTCACTTTAGATAAAAGGAATCGAGCCTTTAAAAAGAGAAGTTTAAATGTTAATAGTGGCATCAATATTAGTGTAATCAGATTTCTTGGATTGTGTCAGAAATCTTTCACTGCACAGGAACCTCCCTAGCTTAAGTGGAATGGCTCTCCACATCTGAAAGCTTGGGACAGGTAGCCCTATCCTTCTACAGCAGCATATTCATGTAAAAGGAAGTCATAGCTGGGAGGCTGCTGTCTCCCAGTGATTCCACCACATATTGCTTGGATTCACAGCCATCCACCACCTCCAAACGCAAGGGAAACTGGCTCACCTGGCTGCCACCATGTTCCGTGTGGACATAGCGAGGCATGGGGAAGCGCGCCTGCAGGATCTCCTGCGCATCATCCAGCGGAGCCTGCAGAAGGTGCTTGAAGTTCTCATACTCAGGCATGTCTTGGTAGCCGGCCTTCTGCCACTGGGCTATGGTCTGCACAGAAACAACCCCACAGCACTGTCACAGGGAGGCTTCGATGGTGGCCTCCATCCACACTTTAGGCCTTCCAACATGACCTCCCAGGACGGGATCTGGATGAAGTCATACATCAACATGGGGAGTTTTGGGAGGCAGAGCTGGCTAGGAGGAAAGGCAGAAAGAATCAAAGAGGGGGCACCCAGGACACCACCTGGGATCTCCTCTCTGATGTCAGTCAGCAGCTTTGTCCCTTGTCCCTTCCCAACTGCAATGCAACTAGTTAACAAGGACCCCAGCCTTCCTTCCAGTCACTTCCACTGTTCTGCCCCAGCCTAGCCCCTCAGTCGCACACCTGGAGCGGGAGGGTCTGGGCTGCCTGCTAAACCACGCCCCCTTCTCTTTGCCCAACAGCACCCACACTATGCTCTTTCAGGCAAGCAGGCAGGCTGGCTGGGTGGAACTGACCTACCCCAACCCTGTTTCTCTGTAGGCAAGGGAGAGAGAAACTGTAAGAGCCAGGCGTGGTGGTGCACGCCTGAGATCCTGGCACTCTAGGAGACTGAGGCAGGAGGATCACAAGTTTGGGCCCAGCCTGGGCAACTCGGCAATTTAGTAAAATCCTGTCTCAAAAAAAAGGGGGAAAGAGAGAGGGTGCTAGGAATGTAGCTCAATACAAAGGGCCTGACTTCAATCCCCAGTACCATGAAACAAAACAAAAAAATACCAGAACAGTGGCTGATATGAGAGGAGTTTCCCCAGTGGCCTCCTGCTATGTGGCCTGCTGTCCCCTCTGAACAATGCCAGCCTCTACTGTCCACATCTCAGTCTTCTCACTGACTGGTGGCCAGAGGAAATGGCCGTAGCTCCCTTGGCAGCAAGAGTTCTAAAAACACCCACAGCCAGCAAACTAAAAAAAAAAAAAAATCACACCCTTCTTTTCACACTTCTTCCCCTCGCCAAAAAGGTACTTGATAAATAAGTAAATGACCGGCCAGGCGAACAGTAGTGAATGATGAGGCCCAGTCACCAGCAGGCCCAGCTGCTGGTCACCAGAGGGCTCGGGCCTGTGGGCAAGGGGCTGGCAGAGGTGCTAACAGGCTGAGTGTCAAGTGTTCAAACAGCTACTAGTATCTGAAAATGAGCACTTCCCAGGTTACTAAGGGAATTCAGAAGTAATTTATATCCTCTCAGGACATTTGCAATCACTTGCACTGTGTGGACTCTGGGAAGCCAAATCAATCACCAAAACCAATTGACTCAATGGAAAGAACATACAATAGAAGAAAAAACATCACCAAATACGAAGTGCATTGAAAGAATTTTTCACCTGGCAGGGTGGTGCACGCCTGTAATCCCAGCTACTTGGAAGACTGAGATAGGAGGATGACAAATTCAGTGCCATGGCCAATTTAGTAAAATCCAGTCTCAAAATAAAAACATTTAGAAGGGGCCTATGGGTGTAAATCAGCACACCCGGGTTCAATCCCTAATAAGGTTTAAGAAAAAAAAAACAAGAACACTTTTTCCACCTCATAATGATGCAAAAATTCAAGGGAGCCATTCCTTCCATAATACACGAACCCCCCCTAAGAAAGAAAGAAACCCTCTCTTCATGGAAAGCCTCCCAGGGACCCACAGACCCAGCATTATGTCCCTATGCCAGGTTCTTCATCAGAGAAAAGTTATGGACTCAAACACAACTCTTACAGAATGCCAAAGAACAGCAATATGTACAAGCTTACTGAGGGAGAATAAACTCATTTACCTAACAATTTCAGAGAGTAATAAATTAAACTGATTTAAAAGGACCACTTGAAACTTTCTTACAGCAAATACTACTTTTGTGAAGTATACAAATACTATAGAATTCTCCAAATGTCGTGAAAAACCCAAATTCACAAGTCACAAGAAAACAGAAACAATAGCCAGGAAAGAAAGCAGTAACATCGTCTTACCTCACCAAGATATATGACAATTTGGAAGAAAGTGTCCATCAGCAAGATTCTGTCAGCTAGAATGCTACTGCTGTCCAGGAGCACAGGCTGGGGGGAAGAGAGACATAGAGGAGGCGTCAGTTCTCACCCTTCCCCCACAAGGGCCACAGCAACCCAGTGTCAGGGCCCACGGGCTGCACCAATCCTTACACCATGGGGCTCCCTCTTCTGCCCCCAACAACCAGGTGGAAAGAGAAATCACTGCTATCTTGTGGTTCAGGACCCAGAAATGATTCTGAACAACTTTCTCTAATCTACCTTAGCTCTACTAATTTAATAATAAGTTCTTGAGATTCACTACAAAGTATATTTTATCATGATTTTTAATAATGACAGTAATATACTAAATATAAGAAAATCTGTACCTCAGTATAACAAATATTGATATTTCTGAGTATAACAAATATTGATATTTAATTTTCAGAGTTCATTATTTTGAAGTCTGCTAAAAAATACAACTCAGAAAAGTTTTTTTTTTCAAGATCCTAATTGACTTTAGCTGCAAAGTGAGCTTTGCTCTATTCTGTATATTCTTTTAGGAAAATTTCTACTTTATTTTCATGTAATATTTTCACATAAAGACTTCTGGATTTGGGCCAGAGATTTAGCTCAGTGGTTCCAGTGCCTGCCTCGCAAGCGCAAGGTCCTGAGTTCAATCCCTGGTAACCACATGCAATGCTGGGCGTGGTGACTCACGCCCACCAGCAATCAATACCACATATCACAGTGCCAGGCGTGGTGGCTCACGCCTGTAATCCCAGCACTCAGGAAGCAGAGACAGGAGGATTGCTGAGTTCGAGGTTTGCCTGGACTACGTAGCGAGCTCAGAGCCAGCCTGAACTACAAAGCGAGACCCTGTCTCAAAAAAAAACAAAAACAAACAAACAAAAAAAGAATAGTTATGTTGGAGCCAGAGATTTAGCTCAGTGGTTCTGGTGCCTGCCTCGCAAGCGCAAGGTCCTGAGTTTGATCCCTGGTAACCGGATGCTGGGTGTGGTAACTCGTGCCCCCAGCAATCAATATCATATACCACAGTGCAGGAGTGGTGGCTCACACCTGTAATCCCAGCATTGGGAGGCAGAGGCAGGAGGATTGCTGAGTTTGAGGTTTGCCTGGGCTACATAGTAAGCTCAGGGCCAGCCTGAACTACAAAGTGAGACACTGTTTAAAAAAAAAAAAAAAAAAAAAAAGATTTCTGTATTTTGTTACATAAACTATGTATTTCTTAGATTACTTATTTCTCCACTATTGAGCGCTTAGATTATTATATTCATCATAGAAGTTCACTTATTGTTTCTCTGCACATAGCTTCTTTGTCTAGGAGTATTTGTTCCAGACACATTGTAAGACTTGGAATTACTGGTAAAGATATATTAACTTGTTAGGAGAAAAAAAATCACCCCTGTATTTTTTAAAGTTTTTGTAGCTGCTCTTGTCTCCACAAAAAATTTCTGTAAATGTCTTTTGAATTTTTCCTATGGATTTTTTAAAACTTTTTTTTGGGGGGAGGTGGTTGAGACAGGGTCTCACAATGTAGTTCAGGCTGGTCTTGAACTTGTGGCAATCCTTGTGCCTCAGCTTCCCGAGTGCTGGGATTATAAGCAGGCACCACCACGCCTGTCCTATGGATTCTTTTTAAATACTTGGAAATGCTAAATGACTACAAATATTCACAATTTCCTTTTTCTCTTTCCCAGTTCTGTTGTGAGAGGAAGCTTCAAGAAAAACCCTCAATCAGGTGGCTACGGCTCCCGGGGGAGCCAGCGTGGCCAGCCTCACCTCTGGTGGGCCGTGGAAGGAGTAGGAGTAGAGGATGGGCTGGATCATGATGAGGGACTGGGTCAGGTCCTGCCGTGCAAAGTGGTGTCTGTAATAGGATGACTCATCAGGACTGTTGTTAAACACTTGGAGAAATGGCGATCTTCTGAGGTGGAACATGAACTGCACTCACAAAGAAGAAAAAGATGAATGACTATAGTTAAAAGACCCAGAGAGCAGCCTTGACTTAGATCTCCACAAGGGAGCTCAGATGCTCTGAAAAGGCCTCCAGGTTCACAGAGACAGAAGCAGAAGGTGGCAGCAGGGGCTGGCGGGAGTGGGAAAGGGGGAATCAATGTTTAATGGTTACCAAGTTTCAGCTCTGTAGCATGAATAATTAGGGCTATCTGTTGCATGATAATCTACAGGAATTTAACATCACCCATCTATTCCCTTAAAACAGGTTAAGATGGTAAATTCTACTACAGCTAAAAATTTTTATATTTTTTTAAAAAGGAGGCTTCTAGATATGTCAAAGCTGCCTTATGAGCAAAGAAACAGAAAAACAAAATTTATTTCCAGAGTCCCTGAACTGGGCTGTGGAAAGAAACTATCTGCTCTCAAAGAAATGAAGTATAATGGAGAAAAGATACACTTGGAGCTCTGAGTAGGAGCCACAGCACAAGAAATTCCTCCTGTGCTGAGGGCAGGAGGAGAGCCCCCCCACACGTGACAGAGTCTGAGGGTAACACTGAGAGACACATTCAACGCCAAGGGTGGCGTAGAGAGTGGCAAAGACGGGTACCACAGGGACAGGCGTGGCAGACAGAGCTCAGGACGAGCTCTGGTGAGTGAGTCAAGTTGAGTGTGAGGCAGAGAGGGCAACAGCTGACACTGCAAAGGTAACTTCTTTACCCTGAGGGTGAGAGGGAGCAGGACAGACTCAGCTCGCTCTGAAGAGTTGTCAGAAATGAAAACTGACTTCCTCTAGAAGTGTCAAGTTTCCTGAGCCTGTGTGTTAATCACAGGTTCTGGGCACTCAGTACACCCTCTGTACACAGTACCGATACTGAGGAGGGTTACTTAGTCCTTCCAATGAGCCCGTACGCCAGGTTCTCATGCCGTTCCCAGCTTACAGGGAGGAAACTAAAGTACAGGGCAAGGCCCAAAGCCCACCTTTTCTACATGGCAAAGCTTCCCAGACCTCCAACCTCGAATGCCTTGGCACAGCAGGCACCACAGCAACCACCTCAGCTGGGAGCTGCACCTGGACCTTCAGAGTCCCAGCAGCACCCAGTGTGTCTGTGTCACGGACTGGCTTTGAGGGGGGCCCTCTGAAGAATGGGTTTCGTGACTTTAAAGAGACTGCAGAGCCCTTCTACAGACCAACTCCACCCTTCCACGGATGAGGAAACCAAAATGCACTGGGTTAGTACGCCATCACCAGGAACAGGAACAGGGCCAACGAGGGACCTTTCTCACATATTTCGCGTCTTCAACCAGTGGGACTGAACATGCCAGGTTGAGCAGGGCCTGGCACCAAGAAAGGTGCTGAGTACTCAAGGCTTTAGCTCATGTAACCCCTACAATCAGCATAGAGCAAAGCCCCATGTCCTCTTTCACAGATGAGGTACACTGACCTCTGTCACCTATAGTGTGAGGCTCAAACCCCAGAAGTCTTCATTTTACCATGAGAATAGTTTATTTCTCTAACACTTATTGTTATGGTAATCATGTATTTCCTTTGCAATGGTTTGTTTCTTTTCTATTTCATTTTGTGGTGCTGGGGACAGAACCCAGGGCTATGTGTGTGCTACACAAAGTGCTCTGTCACTAAGCCACATCCCCAGACCTTGAAGTGTCCGTCTCTCACCTGAGGGTATAGAGAAAAGGCTTCCGATAGCCTAAAAGAAGTAGGATCTTCTTTGTCATACTGTCCAAACTTCTGACACTGAAAAAAAATATCACAGAGAGTGAGGAGTGGGGGGATAGAGAAGAAAACCTAAATTAGTGTATCTGGAAAACTGTTGCACTAGGGGCCAAGTTCCCACCTTGGCTCTGCCACTTCCTATGAGTTCTAGATAGAACAGCAAGGACAGACTGGAGAGGAGCTGGCAGCTCTACACCTCCAGTAACTACCAGGCAACACAGGCTGGGCCAAGCCACCCCAGCCAACAGATGCTGGGCTGCCACACAACAGCCTGTGAGAGCACGCTACCTGGCAAATACTATGGGCATATATACATTCTCTCATGCTACAATGCAGTTTTTCTTCCTCTCAGTGCCAGGTCTCTGAACCATGTTTATTTTTCCTTTCTGCCTTTTGCCAACCACACCACTCCTCTGGCCAATAGAGGAGTAAGCTGTCCGTTTTTTTTTTTTTTTTTTGGAAACAGGGTCTCACTATGTAGGTCATGCTTGCCTTGAACAAACTGTGGAACTCACTATGGAGGGCAGGCTCACCTGGAACTCATGGCAATTCTCCTGCCTCAGCCTCCTGAGTGCTGGGATCAGAGAAAAAGCCCATTACTAACAATTACCTCCCCATCAAATCTGATCTACTTGTCCGCCAATGAATCCTTCCTTTCCTATTTCTCCTCATCTCCCCAAGGCTTTCTCTGCCTTCTTCAGTGGCTCCTTGTTCTCCTCACTCCTCCTCACAGTGGCATGACCACAGGTGGGTTTGTGACTCCTGCTCACATCCTCACTACCCTGGTAACAAATGAACACTAGAACCATGTGATGATTTCAGATCTCCCTCACTGTGTCCAATTCTCAGCGCTAGCCCAAGTTCCAGTGTGGATTTCCATTTAACTTACACACTGCCTTCCACACAAATATAAAAATACAGCCCAGAGTGCTATAATTGCAGTTCCCAGGCCAACTCTAGATATATTTTTATAAAATCACATGCAACCTATCAAAAATAAGTCATTGTATTAAGGAAAAAAAAAACACCTTTGTCCATACCAAAGTTCTCTCCTTCCTCCACCACTAGGTTTACAGTTATCCTGCTTGAAACATGAACCAGTGATGACCCTTTTTGACCCCTATGCTAAGGGATGAGGACTGAACCTTGTGCATACCAGACCAGTGCTCTATATCCCTGGCTCTGATTTTTAATTTTTACATAGTCATTTCAGCAGTTTTTTGTTTTTTTTTTGAGACAGGGTCTTGCTTTGTAATTCAGGCTGGCCCTCAGCTCACTATGTAGCCCAGGCAAGCCTCAAACTCAGCAACCCTCCTGCCTCTGCCTCCCAAGTGCTGGGATGACAGGCATGAGCCACCACACCCAGTAATGTGGTATGTGGTATTGATGGCTGGTGAGCATGAGTCACCACGCCCAGCATTGTATGTGGTTACTGGGATCGAACTCAGGGCCTTGCGCTTGCAAGGCAGGCACTGGAACCACTGAGCTAAATCTCCAGCCCTCAGCAGTTTAGCACACTTCCTAGTTTTAAATCTTCTGTTCCCTCTGTTTCCTCCCTGGTTTCAGCTCCTTGGAGCCTGCAAAATGCTCTGTTGTAACACTGGCCTTTCCTATGCAATTCATTTGCTGTGCCACTGTTGAGTGCAAGCCTACACTGTGCCTGGGTCACACCCCTGCCTGAGGAACCTCACCCAGGTCTAACCTCTCTCCCAGAAGTTAAAGTATTCTGCAGGCCCAGTGTACCTACGCTGCATCTGACAGTCCCACAGCAGCACAGCCCCTGTGACGGTGGTTCCTCCACTGTCCCTGGCATAAACTGAAAAGTGTGGCTACCTCCATTTCCTATCACCCTACTCTGTTTAAAAGGTCAAATTTAAGGCTCACTTCCCATATGCAGCCTTTGCCAATCTTCTTTTTCATTGCTTACCTGTCCTCCTTTTGGAATTCTAGAGGAAAAATTTCCAAATTCTGATGGAAATGTTGACACTGGCTGAGAAACAACTCCAAGAGGGATGGTAAGGAGCAAATACAGGCTGAAAGGAGTTCACCAGGTTCCTTCTTGGGCTTCTGGTCACAAATACACACCGGTAACCTTCATCTATCACAACTCCTGCACAAGCAGATCTGCATCCTCCTGTGCTGTGTACGCTGTTTCTTTCTAACTATTCTAATGTCAGCCCTCACTGGGAAGGAGGGCACAATTAACATTTCTTTCATATCACTCTTAGGCAATCCACTTTGACATGAATTTTTGCTGGCTGAATGTATAAAATAATAGGTTTAAGTAACAATTTTCTTTTCTACAAAGCACAGCAGAGACTAAGGCTGAACCCAGTGCCACCAACCCCAATTTACCAATCGGATGAGCTGCCGGTCCAGCCACCGAAGCACATCGGGGCCCTCCTCCGACTCCGCCCGGAACACTCCGAGCCGCGCCATCAGGACCGTGGCGGCCTCCTGGTCAAACGCAGCCTCTATGAGCTGGAGCTGGCTCTGCGCATCTGCCCAACTGACAATTTCACAGTTAGTGATGTGCGACACTCAGGAGCCACCAGAGAGCCAGAGATGTACAGATTCTGATCCTCTGTGGAGGTCAACACAGATCGGACTGTATTCATATACTGGGTAAGGGCTGAGAGGGGCCTGAGATGTGCTCCGAGATCTCTGACAACTGGGAACTAAAACGAACAAGGACAGAGGAGTGCTCCCCACGTGCACGAGACAGGGTGAATCCAGACACCCAAGGTGCAGTCTCTATCTAACATTCCTTTCTAAATGTCATCTTACAAAAACTTGAACATTACAAACTCACAAAATGACCTTCTGGTGTCTCATCTGTGGAAAAAAGTAATTAGCACACAGTCCCATGTCTTCCAGATGAACAAACTTAAAAAAGATGACAGACAGACCAATCACAGGTATGTGTAACACACAGCAGTGATTCCAGAATATGTAAAAAGCCGCTAGAAATCAAAGAACAAGAAAAAGGATTAGGTTTTACAAAAATGTGTAAAATGGCTGGGGATTTAGCTCAGTAGTACCACACCTGCCTTGCAAGCATAAGGTCGTAAGTTTAATGCCCAGTAGTGTAAAAATAACAACAACAACAAAAAAAGGTGAAAGCTACCATAAAAGAAATTCATATGGCAAGTAAATAAGAAAATTCCCTGACAAAAGGAAAACACAAACCAAAGTGAGATACTGCTCTGTACTGGCAGAGTGAAGACTAAAATACGTATCGTTAATGAAGATACAGGGCACTCGCTTTAAACTACTGGGATGAGTGCAGGGGAGCGTCTCAGGACAGCAGTTCTGCAGTCCTCAAACCTCACTTTATGAAGTGGCTGGCAAGAGAAAAACTGTGTGCAGCAACCTAGATGTGCACACAAAGTGTTGCTGGGAGGCAAGGCTTGAAACATGCTCGCATACGCACCACCCAAACTGCCCAACACTACGTGAGCACCGAAATCAACAAGATACAGGATTCTGAATTGCAGACAGACACAGACACAAATACCAGTAATATATACGTAAACTGTGAGAAGCTGTCTGCACACTTATATGCTAAACACCTACAGTAGAGAGTTTCACAGAAAGGGGACTGTGAGGCTGAACCATAAGTCTTTACTCTGGGCAGGGCACATTTGGAGTCTCAGAAAATCTCTGTGCAGTGTCCATTGGAGTCTGGGTCCACGGCCCCTCAGGTACACAACGTATGGGTGCTCAATGCCTTACAGAAAATGGGACAACATTTGCAAGAGTCTATACACACACTCCCCTGTATATCGAATCATCTCTAGATTGCAATGGTACCTAAGGCAGTCTAAGTACTATATGAAGAGTTGTTATGCTGTTTTGTTTAGGGAACAAAAAGGAAACGATCTATATACATTTATATAGACACAGTATTTTTTTCAAAATGTTTTCCACTGAAGGTTGGCTGACCCTTGGATGCAGGACTCACAGGTATGGAAAATCATCTGCACTTATATTCTACCTGAATCTTTAGCAAGGAGGATATA
The DNA here is from genome assembly GCA_004025085.1 of Thryonomys swinderianus. Classification (NCBI taxonomy): domain Eukaryota; kingdom Metazoa; phylum Chordata; class Mammalia; order Rodentia; family Thryonomyidae; genus Thryonomys; species Thryonomys swinderianus. Next base: position 28,491 of record PVIC010009655.1, read on the forward strand.
TCTGAGTTGCTTATCTAATAAATTAAAATAATGAAAAATAACCTTTTAGAGGGGCTACCTGGAATTGAACCTAAACTCACTCAATTACAACCTCAGTCCTTTTTATTTTTATTGAGACAGCATCTTGTTAAGCTACCCATGCTGGCCTTGAATTTGTAATACTCTGCTTCAGTCCCCAAAGAGTAGTGAGATTATAGGAGTCACCACCATGCTGGGCATGTAAAGTAACTTTTAATGAACTACATTCCTACTGGAAATGGATTCCATTAGGCAAGTCCCTGTAGGCCCGATTGGCTTTACTAAGAGTACCACCACCTCTTCTAAGCTATTAAACCAGGGAGGACCAAGAAGCACTAACTATTCCAAGGAATCAGAAAAACCAACAGATGGCTATTAAAACACCTCTTCCCAGGAAAACCACCAGTAAAAGGCTCAACAGAAAAGAAGCAGGTGACTCACTTTCGGGCAATGGTGGTCACACGGATGCGTTTCTGGGTGCTGGAGTGCTGATACTGTGTGACAAACTGGATGGCACCTCTGCTTCCTTGGGGGATTGGGGCGTTGTGCTGCAAGGCGAGAGGCCATACACCTGTTATAGTCATAGGCATGACTCAAACACAGCCACAGAGCCTGCTGGGGTCTCCTAAAACAACCAATAGCGAGGCTGATCAGGTTCATGATCCACTTTGAATGGTACACTTAGGATATGCACAGTTCACTATATATATATAACTTCTGCCTCAAAAAAAAAAAAAAGGGCCAGGAATTTAGCTCAGCAGTTCCAGCGCCTGCCTAATAAATGCAAGGTCCCTGGCTCAATTCCCCATAACTTCATACAACAATACAGAGCATGGTGACTCACACCCACCAGCAATCAGTACCACACACCACAGTGCCGGGTGAGGTACTTCATGCCTGTCATCCCAGCACTCAAGAGGCAGAGGCAGGAGGATTGTTGCGGGTTCAAACCTTGCCTGGGCTACATAGTGAGCTCAGGGCCAACCTGAACTACAAAGTAAGACCCTGTCTCAAAAAAAAAGGAAATTTATTACTGAACTCCTGAGGCTGGGAGAGTAGCTCAGGGATAGAGCATGTGTTTCTGTGTTTAGCATAGGCAAGGCCCTGGGTTCATTACCAGCACTGAGGGGAAAAACCAAACCAGACCAAACTCCAGTGAACACCATGCATGTCAAAATAGCACAGAAATACACTGTGATGATAAATCCTTTTTTTTTTGAGACAGGGTCCCGCTTTGTAGTTAAAGCTGGCCCTGAGCTCACTATGTAGCCCAGATAAGCCTCGAACTCAGCAATCCTCTTGCCTCTGCCTCCCAAGTGCTGGGATTACAGGCATGAGCCACCATACCCAACAATCATAAATAACTTTGAAATGCATAAAAAGTAAGACTGATTGACAGACACACAACAGGGTACTACCCTAAAACTTTGATTACAGAATTGAGTTGGTATTCACTGCATAATTATTTCAACTATTTATATGCTTATAATTCTTCATAATGAAATAGGGAAGACTAACATTGCAATGGCTGGTAAAAGCTTTGACACTCTCATGACCAGATCACTTCAACAATAAAGCAACAGAAGTAATTTGCTGTCTGATTCTGACTAAACCCTAGAAGGATCAAAAGAAAATCATGCCAGACCAGCATCAGGACTGGTACCAAAATACCAAAGCAGAATGCATTTGTAGACAAAAAAGCAAGGTGAGAACTTCAGCCTATAGTAAATTAGAAAATAGGAGTCTATGACATAAAAACATGCAGAAACATCCAACTCACCTGACTGACGACTTCAAAGTAGATGCCAAGTGTAGACGTGGGATCCAGGCCGCAGATCTTCCACTGACTTGTGCCTCCTACACCAAGCTCCTAGAAGTGGGGAGAGGAATTATAAACCAAAACACCAACCCTGAGCTTAATTGTGATGAAAGGTACTGATGAGCAGGCTAGGCCACTCAGAACATCTGTAAGATAAAATGCAAATTTTAGTGAAAATTTTTTACTGACAAAAGCACAATTATAGAGTAGAAGTACTGTACTTTAAAGTTAAGTTTTTTGTTTTTTGTTTTTTTTTGAGACAGAGTCTCGCTTTGTAGTTCAGGCTGGCCCTGAGCTCACTACGTAGCCCAGGCAAGCCTTGAACTCAGCAATCCTCCTGTCTCTGCCTCCCAAGTGCTGGGATGACAGGCATGAGCCACCACGCCCGGCACTGTGGTATGTGGTAATGATTGCTGGTGGACGTGAGTCACCATGCCCAGCATTCTATGTGGTTACTGGGATCGAACTCAGGACCTTGCACTTGCGAGGCAGGTGCCAGAACCACTGAGCTAAATCTCTGGCCCAAAGTTAAATTTTTATATGGACACTCGGTATAAGCTTCATAGCATCAAATATACACACTGAAGTTAACAAAATTAAATCAAGATTAGGCAAGAAGTAACAGTGAAAAATAAAATTATCTACTTAAACTGAAAGTTTCATGTATGTCTTTTATCATTCTGAAAACAAGAAATAAGAGCAACAGAATATTAGATATGAAATATTAGTTTCTAATTCAGTGCCTTTTTTTTTAAGGTATTGAGGATCAAACTCAGGACCTTGTGCTTGCAAGGCTGGTGGTATAGTGCCCCTGAGCCACATCTCTGGTCCAACTCAATGCTTTTATGCAAAACGTATATATAAATTTTCAGGGCGAGAACCCAAGGATTATAGCAGCATGAAGGGTGTTTTTTACTGATTAGTTGAATGGTTCCTAATAAATACGAGGCCCAGTGAAATGTGAATTCCAGTGTCACCTACAAGCAAACACCTGGAATCCCCAACTGGATTACTGGGTTCTGAAATACTCATTCCATCATCACAGAGAACTCAGTGCACACACTGCAACACCTGCTCAAGCTACAGAACACTGGGCTTAGAAAGTACCATACAGACAGATATGGGGGTGCATGCCTCTCGACCCAGCATTACAGGAGGCTGAGGCAGGAGGATCACAAGTTTGAGACCACCTTGGGCAATTTAGCAACTTAGAGACCGGTCTCGAAATAAAAATGAAAAAAAGCTTAGGATGTAGTCCAGTGTAAAGGCCCTGGGTTCCATCTCTAGTACTGCCAAACACAAGAAAACAATGAGTGCTTTTGTGTTAGGATAGTCACCATGTTACTCTGAATAAACCCTGCTGCTTGGTCAGCTAGGCCTGGTGGACACTATCTGGGGTCTCCACAGAGCCGTTCCAGGGGTGTATGCACCTGGCTGCAGAAGCAGCAATCTCAGGAAGGTGACCAAGTTACACCATGTGAGTGTGTGTGTGTGTGTGTGTGCGCGTGCGCAAGCATGCACACATTTCTCCGAAACCCCACAGGGGGAGGGCACTCCACTCTGCCAGTGTGCCCTAATCCGGACCATGCAGTGAATGGACTCATGGGTGCTCATTTTCCCTCTCAGGCCTTTTCTGTAAGAAACAGACATTTTCCATCTACAGGAAGGTCCAAGGCCACTCCCAGGAACATGCCAGGAAGTCAAGGAGCTTGTGTCCCTCCATCCCTTCCTCCCTCGCCTCATCAACCCTTCATCAGGTGCCAGGCACAGCATGACCCAAATCCTCCTGTGCCCTGGAATATTTCCTCCATAATACACAAATTCTTTACTTTAACATTTACCTTCTAAATGCCTTGATGGAGGAACTAAAAAAGAACGAGAAACCCATCATCCTAGATTCTCCACTGAACTGAACAGGACAATCAGGTGCTAGGTCCCCCACCAAAACAATCCTTGGTGGTCTCTGCTACCTTGTACCTGAGAGCACCGAGCCTGTGGCTCACTGCTGAAGGGTTGTGCTTGCTGGCTACTGGCCTTGTGCTGCAGGGAACCCAAAGGACCCTGAGCACAGCATCCCCATGTGTGTGCAGGGAATGAGGACTGGGACCGAGCTTCTCCAATCCAGCCAGCTCTGCCCTCAGTCCTTCCTCTGACCTTCCAGATGGAGGGACACACAGCTCTGTGCCTCTTCCTCACCACAGACTGTCACGCTCCAACTCCCTAAGGGTATCACTACAAGCCAGGACAGGTGATGGGGTTTTCCTTACGTTTTCTGACACACAGGGTCCCTTCATGTTCAGAGACACGCATGGACCAATGGCTCCTGCGACCTTCAGCTCCCGAGAGGTCTGAAAGAAATCATGGCAGAGCACAAGGTTAGAGACAGCTGAAGGATGCTGACCAGGGCCTTCCTGCCTGTCCTTGGGCCACAGTGCTACTCCTACACCCAGTGCCCACCTCCAATCCGTACTAAAACTGGGGGACTATAGTCTGTAGAAAACTGGAAACCATAGGGTGTTTTGTCAGGACCCTCTCAACAGCCTTTTCAGGCCTGTGCCCAGCCAGTTGGCGCCACCTGTGGCCTGAGCACTGAACTGATTACAACTTGCAGTATCACCAAGTCTATCATACCTTTACTTCCAAAGTAGCGCCAAATGCCATTCGGAAATGTCCATTAAAATCTTTGCTAAAAATTCTTTGGAAGGTCTGCTTGAAGAGGGAGGTGTTAAAAGAATCCCCCATCACCATGTAGCCTCTAGGTGAGAAGACAAACAAAGTGAGCCGCAGAATGACTGGACGCCAACCATAATCTACAGAAACAGGAAAAGCCGCAGGTTATGGTTCATATGTGAAGTACTCCCAGGGCCCCTATCTTGAGGGCCAGACCCCCAGTGCAGCAATATTCAGAGGGCAAATGGGTCCCAAGCACTGGGCTCATCAATGATTAATGCACTTCTGAGCTCAGCTGAATGTGCTGCAGGAGGTGTAGCTGGCAAGGAGGCAGGGTGCACTAGAGAGGAGCCTTTGAAAGGTCCATCGGGTCCCTGGTCCCTTTCCCTCCAGCTTCCTCACTGTCTCTACTTCCTGGTGGCATGAAGTGAGCAGCCTGGCTCCACTGGCCCTTTCTGCCAAGAGTCTCTGCCTTGGTGTAGGCCTAAAAGCCATGGAGCCAGATTAAAGCCATGGAGGCAACCATAACTAAACCTTCTGAGAATAGCCAACATACATTCTTCCTCCATTCACGTCAAGCACTTTGTCACAGTGACAGAAAGCTAACCCACCAGGTACATAAAGGGCTGCTGACTCCAGTGGAAAACAGCAAGTGTGATTTATACTTAGGAAAGGACTATTTCTAAAACATCACACAAAGTATCTTTAAGGGCAGCTCTACATTTTGATTACTGTGCCGACTATACAACTCTACAGAGATGATAAAATCTCACAGGATCATATACACTCCCCTACCAAACAGAGAAAAATGGGTGCACATAAAAGCTAAGGGACTCCACATAAGGTTCATGGCACAGTTAACTGTACACATACAACGGTTAGCTGTACCACATAGGTTCTGCTACTGATAGAGCATCAATTTCACATAAGAGGCTCCCACATGGAGAACCTGGATGAAGACTGCCAGAGACCTCACTGTACTCCTATCACATTCACCATTTCTGGGAGTAAAATTATTTCAAACCAAACATTAAAAACAAAAAAAAAGTACACTTCCACCAAGGTGTGGTGGCTCACACCTGTAATCCCAGGACTTGGGAGGCGGGGGCAGGATTGCTGAGTTCGAAGCTTGCCTGGGCTACATAGTGAACTCAGGGCCAACCTGAACTACAAAGTGAGACCTTATCTCAAAAAAACAAAAAACAGGGGCCGGAGATTTGGTTCAGTGGTTCCAGCGCCTGCCTCACAAGCGCAAGGTTCCTGGTTCAATCCCCGGTAACCACATACAACAATACTGGGCGTG
>PVIC010009655.1:34400-45174 GCA_004025085.1 Thryonomys swinderianus
AAAAAAAAAAAAAAAAAAAAAAAACCAGCCAGGCATGGTGGCTCACACCTATAATCCCAAGCACTCAGGAGATAGAGGGAGGAGGATGGCTGAGTTCAAAGCTTGCCTGGGCTAAATAGTGAGTTCAGGGCCAGCCTGAACTACAAAGCAAGACCCTGACTCAAAAAAAAAAAAAAAAAGAGGTACCCTTTCATCAAAAAGCCTATCAATCCAAATTTGTGTCATAATATACACATGTGTATCTTGATTTTTGTCCACTGTTCCTGGCTCTCCCATCCTGCTCAAGGTAGGTCATAGAAACTACAATTTCTGAGCTGGGGATTTAGCTCAAGTGGAACTGTGCGAACCCCGGACACACAATGGCCCGAGTTCAATCCCCAGTACTGAACAATTTCCCCAGTGGCTCATGGAAACTGCAGTCCTCCTTTCCCTTCTGTCCAGGCACTAGCTGTGGAGAAATTCTCTGGCCTACCTTGCCTGATAGGTTCAGAAGGGAACTCACATTTAGGAGGAATGAATGCTACAGAAGCCAAGAATCACAAGCAAACAGGGCTCGCTGTCAGAGTCTTAGCTTGAGTTCACAGGCTTTGTCATCCAGTTACATGTTTGGATGGCTGTCCAAGCTTCAATTATGCCTATCCAGTAAAATCACAACGAACACACAGGATAAGGTCTAGAGCTTCTTGGTAGCAGAATGCACGGAGGGCCTGGAGGACAAGGTGCAGGTGTGTCTGTATGGAATTTGTGTCTCCTCCCTCACCCTGCCTTTCACACCTTCATCGGTGTTCTTTGTAATGTACACTGAACACCGAACGTAAGTGTGTGTTTCCACGAGTTCTGTCACCTGCTTGAGCAAATTAATTGAAGCCCAGAAAGAGCAGTTGGTACATAATTTGCAGCATCTAAAGTTGAGGGGAGGTCTTGGTGACTGACCCTCCATCTGTAGTGCCTGGTGCTATCTCCAGGTGGGGGAGCCAGAGCTGACTTAAATTACAGATGCCAAGCAAGGTATCCACAGCAGAACTGACTGCTCACTTGCTGCTAGGAAAAAAATCCCTGCACATTCTGGGGTCACAGAAATAGGACAAAGTGTTTGAGTTGGGTGTTTCTTGTACCACCAGTTTCTTCTTCAACCTCTTTGGTACAGGAGAATAGCCAGATCAAGCATGCAAAGCTGCCCAAGTTAGTCCACTGGCTCAAAACTGAATGTGTGACTTCACAATTCTGGCGGAGCTTCTCTGAGAGCTCCAAGTCAGGGGGACCTCTGGTACAGGCTCCTCATCTTACTGAATACATCTCCCTCCTGCATCTCCAGCAGTGGTGAGAGGCCCTGATCCCAACACCTAATGCACCCGCTGCTCTCCAGGATAGCTCAAAGGGACAGAGCCCAGCCACAGCTCTGTGCCAGCACTTCTCCACCTGCTTCACGCAAGCCAGCCACCCGCCATCTTCAGCAAATGCACACTATGGTTTGGGAGTTCGAGTAGGCTCAGCAGGCTGCACTTTTCAAAAGAGGCAACAACTCTTTTTTTTTTTCTTTGGCTCCAAGCACTGCACCTGTGATGCTTTCCTTACTGGGACTCATGTGGATTTGTAGTCTTTTCACATGTGGTTTCATCAGCTTTCCCACACGCACCACATGAGCCCAGATGCATCATCTGAGGCTCCGAATGGCATGACCTTGGGATGGCGGAGGACTCATGGCAATGTGTGTCCGAACTAGACCTGGGAGCTTTTGTCATCGGGAGTGCTCAGAGTTTCTGCTCCATGATGGACACTCCACAGGACAAGAGTGTGTCCTAAAAACATGTGCTCAGTTGGCTCTTGGGGAGAAAGGATGGAGGTGGGGTCAGGACAGGCACAAGGCCCTGGACACTCTCCGAGACTGCTCCTCTGGGCGCAGGGCTCTCAGCTGGGCACAGGGGATGACTCCTTCCATTGTCTCACTTCTCTGATGCTGGAGACCCAGGGTTGACATCACAGTGCCCATGACAGAGAAAATGCCAAGGATGTCCCAGCACAGGTGCAGTATGGACCAAGAAGCTCCATTCCTAATGAGTTGGAGGTGAGGCTGATGTATGTGGAGGCCAAACTCTGCTCCATGTTGTAAGAGTTTCTGGAGAAACTTTAAAAATTGTTTTTAAAAAATTTTTTTTCTTTTTTTGGTATCAGAGATCAAACTTAGAACCTTGAACTTACAGGGTAGACCTTGTACTTGAAGGGTAGATGGAAGGTAGACTCAGTGCCACTGAGTTAAATTTTTGGCCCTAACTTTAAAAATGTTGATGCCCAGTCCAAGCCACATGTATCTGAACTGCAGTATGAGGTGGGGTTGCTCTCTGAAAAGAGCTGCTTTTCAAAGTTCCTCAAGTGCCAGACATAATGACACATGACTACAATCCTGGAACACTGGAAGCTGAGGCAGAAGGATCACTGTGAGGTCAAGGCCAGCCTGAGGTACACAGTGAGTTCAAGGCCTGAACTACATGCTGAGACCCTGTCTCAAGAAAGTTCTTCAGGGCCGGAGGGTTAGCTCAGTGGTTTCAGCGCCTGCCTCACAAGCACAAGGTCCTGAGTTCAATCCCCGGTAACCACATACAATGCTAGGCATGGAGACTCATGCCCACCAGCAATCAATACCACATACCACAATGCCGGGCGTGGTGGCTCATCCCTGTAATCCCAGCACTCGGGAGGCAGAGGCAGGGGGATTGCTGAGCTCGAGGCTTGCCTGGCCTACATAGTAAGCTCAGAGCCAGCCTGAACTACAAAGCGAGACCCTGTCTAAAAAAGGAAAAAAAAAGAAAGTTCCTCAGATGACTCTTAATATATAGTCAGCTTCTGATCAGTGCCTGACAGTAGTGTTTCTTCCATTTTCCTGTGCACCGCAATCTCCGGAGAGCTGGTTCCCAGAGCCTGACTCAGGGTCTGCGTAAAGCCCGAGAAGTATATTCCTAGTCAGCTCCCAAGATGTCCCAGATGGCTGGTGCACACACCACACATGCCAAGACCCCTGCCCTGCACTCTGACCTGCAAGTACAATATGAGTCTCTGAGTCAGGTCCTGACCATGTGTTCAATATTAGTTGTATAGCAGGTTGGCCAGGTCAAGTTCCTTCTAACGTCAACATTCAGAACCTATTATGCCCTCTTCACACTGAGAAATGCCTGCTCAAGGCCAGATACCTCATGCTTGATTGGTTGGCCTGGTCTCTATTTAAGTCTAATGACTCTAAGGAAGAAATGAAGTTACTATGACCCTTGAGCCTCCTGCTCATCACAGCTACCACCCCCCAGCCACTGAGCCATCTGAAAGCTCACCTGTTTTGATGGCACCAACTCTTGCTCTTCCTCCTTAAAATAACACTCTTTGGGGCTTGGAATGTGGCTTAGCAATGGCACATTCACTTAAATGCAGGAAGCCCTGGGTTTGACCCTCAGCACTGCACACAAAAGACTCTGTTTTCTCAGGTGTCCACAGTCAACTTACCCGGTAAGATTGGTACAACACTTCATCTCCAAAAGTCCAGTTTGATCAAGGGCACAAGCATAAATATCAATGCAGTGACCATTTGCAGCGGCTCGATTAGCGAGCATCTCGTAGTGCTGTGAAGAGGAGGAAGGCCATCTCAGCCAATGGCATCATCACACGACAGACGGCACAGCAGGCATAGCTCCAGCAGCCCACAAGCCCAGCCTGGACCAGACCCAGACCTACCTTCATTGCCTTTTTCATGAACCGCGCATTATCCTTCTCAATATCATGCCATGAACGAATGGGAATCTTTAACTCATCCCCCACAACCATGCCAGGTCCCTGGGTGGGGGGGCCCCCTGTGAACAACATGATCCTGGCTCCCATGTTTGGAAAAGTACCCTGAAATAGTAAACAGCAGCATGTCAGATGTGAACAGTCCCACTTACAAGGGCAGTTTCTTTTATGAAGAACCACTCCAAAGATAAACTGTTCAGCACTGTTCCTGGGTGTGTGCTGAATATTGTGCCCAGGCCTCTTCAGCTCTTAACGCAGGTGGCTCTGCAAAATCAGGCAGGCAGAGGTACAGAAAGCAGCATTTATAACCACCCAATCTGAAGACTTTATACACTTTATTAATTTACTGTTAACACCTGCCATTGCTTGAATTCACTTATTTTTTCATGAAAACTTTTGGCATTTTCAGAGCATTGTGGAATCCCTTGGCTGTGGTTAACGACTAAGTGTTTCCTGATACACAGCACGGTGGGATGATTTAGGTCATGAAAGATTTCAAACAAAGGTCATTAATGCAGTTTCTAGGAGCATACTGACAGCCACCCATAATCCTGATTACCTCCAACAAGCCCACAGCAATGGACAGCGCAACCCCCGTGGACCGCAGAGGCCTCTTCCCCTGAGTGACCGGCCACGGGTCCCTCTGTAGCTCCCCCAGGAGATCTGTGAGGGTCATGTCAATCTTGTGAATGGGCTGCAGGAACCTGCATGGTGTAGGGCGGACACAACAACAGTGGCTTAATAAAGTACTCTGATCAACTACTCTCGTTGATGGATAGTGACAATGATGGCTCCACAAGATAATGACTCAGAGGAGAAAAGCTTACAACTTTCAAGTTATCTCTAACTATAGGCATAAAACAATGCAGGGTAATTTTGAAAAAATGTATTTCTTAATTTATTAGTCAACTGACTGAAGGGGTCTCACTGCATAGTCCAGCCTCACCCTGAACTGTGTCATAGAGCCCAGGCTGGCCTTGAACATAATCTTCCTGCATCACAGCCTGAGTGACAGGATGGCAGGCATGCATCATCACACCTGGCTCAGGAATAATTTAACCTGGTATTTGACAATTTCTATGTATAGCGTGGAAGAAAAAAAAATCAGTTCAAAAACAAAGAAATCAGTTTAATTTTAACCAGCAAAGGAATCCTAAGGACATGGCTAATGGGGAGTTCAGTCTATAGAAGGCCCATTTCAGTTCATTAAAGGTTCAGTCTGAGCTTTACAAATACTCACCAGAGTCAGAGAATCCCCAGCATGTTAGGTGAGGCAAGCTATCGAGTGTGCCAGATGTTAACACAGCCCAGAGGACAGAGGCACTCACTGAGCCGAAGTGAGCACCTGCTTAGAAGTTGTTTCATTGCCAAAATGAGAAAATTTTCAGTTTCAGTTTTATATGAGGATCAAAACAGACAATAGAGCTTGTTGTGGTGGCATAGCTCTATAATCCCAGCACTTTGGAGGCTCTAGCAGGAGGATTATGAGCCCAAGGCCAGCCCAGTCTATATTGCGAGTTCCAGGCCTGCCTGAACAGCATAGTGAGACTGTTTCAAAAAAAAAAAAAAAAAAAAATAGACAATGAATGCCAAGCTCAGCAGGGTAGCATGTGCCTATACTCTAGCACTCTAGGAGGCTGAGGCAGGAAGATTCCAAGTTTGAGTCCAGCATGGGCAACACAGCCACTCAGGAAGACTGTTGTAAAATAAAAACTAAAAATAGCACTGAAGGGCCAGAGATTTAGCTCAGTGGTTCCAGCACCTGCCTAGCAAGTGCAAAGTCCCTGGTTCGATCCCTGGTAACTACATACAACTATATCAGGCGTGGTGACTCACACCCACCAGCAATCAGTACCACATACCACAATGCTGGGCATGGTGGCTCATACCTATAATCCTAGCACTTGGGAGGCAGAGGCAGGAGGATTACCGAAAAATACTGACTAGACCTAATACTGCTCTTCCCTGCCCCCCTGGGCTGCTGCCCCCCCCCCACCAAAGTATGTGCAACACCAGCTCCCATCTCTCACCTGCTAGATCCAAAAGAGTACTCCTGAGGCTGCGTGGGTCTTGCCTGCTGCATAGATATGGCTGACTTGGACAGACCCAGCATATCCTGGAAAACAAAAGGGCCTCATTTCCCAGAACAGACAAGTTAATGACAAGTTACACCGTAAAGAAATATTCTTGCTCCTGCTTCTGTGGGAACAAGGCACAAACCTGTATTTGCTTGGCAGTTAAATCCTTGGTCCCATGGAAGACATAACTTTTGGAGATTCCTTCACAGCTCAGCTCATGAACCTGCACCATCCTCCCAAAAGTGATGAGGCCTACTAGGGCCTCTGGAGGAAGGAGGCTCAGGGACATCTGCAGAGACTCTTTGAGGGCCTGAAGGTCATCTTCCTCCAGGCATGTGTCCACCACGTAGAGGAAGATCAGAGGTGACTGAGGACCTCGCTTCAGAGAAGAAGAATGCACAACAATCAGTGTAGAAATACTCCACAACACTGGCTATTTTTAAAAGCTCAAGGGTACAAAACAGCAATATTTATCTACACTTACTGTTAAGGGCAAAGGACATAAGGACATCCACGCAAACCTCTGCACAGCTCAATAGACTCTGATTCTACCAAAACACATTAGACATCAAAACGACTTGTATCAGGCCGGAGAGACTTAGCTCAGTGGTTCCAGAGACTTAGCTCAGTGGTTCTGGCCCCTGCCTCCCAAGCTCAAGGTCCCTAGCTCGATCCCCAGTAACCATAAACAACAATACCAGGCTTGGTGACTCACACCAACCAGCAATCAGTACCACATACCACAGTGCTGGGCCTAGTGTCTCAGGCCTGTAATCCCAGCACTCAGGAGGCAGAGGCATGAGGATTGCTGAGTTCCAGGCTTGCCTGAGCTACATAGTGAGCTCAGGGCCAGCCAGAACTACAAAGCGAGACCCTATCTTAAAAAAAAATTTGTAGGGCCGGAGAGTTAGCTCAGTGGTTCCGGCACCTGCCTCGCAAGCGCAAGGTCCTGAGTTTGATCCCCAGTAACCACATACAATGCTGGATGTGGAGACTCGGGCCCACCAACAATCAACACCGCATACCACAATGCCGGGCGTGGTGGCTCATGCCTGTAATCCTAGCACTCAGGAGGCAGAGACAGGAAGATTGCTGAGTTCACGGCGGCTTGCCTGGGCACCACAGTGAGCTCAGAGCCAGCCTGAACTACAAAGCGAGACCCTGTCTCAAAAAAAAAAAAAAATTTGTATCCACCAATTTATACAGCATGTTTGAATACAATGTACTGCATTGTTCCAGGGCCTGGAACACACCAGTACACAGCAAGAACACAGACCCTCAACTGTCTCAAGAAGCAAATTTCCCATTCTCAGGAGTTTATGAAGACAGTGGCTGCCACAAACGCAGAGGGGACAGGTTCATGTAGTAAAGAGAGGTCACAGCAGCGTCAGCAAGAGTCAGATGAAAAAACAAGCAAGAGGGAGCAGTATGGATGCAAAGAAACAGGCCTGTACTGAGGGGAAAGCCAGCACCCAGGCCGCTAGAGAAGATGAGTCACCCAGGAGTTGAGCAAGGGCATGGGGTGAAACCAAGGTTGGAGTGGTCACGTGCACCATTATCAAGGGACTAGCTTTCACTCTGGGTGGAGAGGAAGCCATCGCCACCACTAGTTTAGGAACAGAGGAGTAACAAATGTTTCTCTTTTAATATTTTAATCTTTTATTATATATAACAAATCCACTTCATTTTAGGAGGAAGATATAGAAAACACAGAAAAAAAATTAAAGTATCTGTTCCTCTTAATTTTGTAGACATAAGCAGTATTGATACTTGTGTGCCATTTTAATAAACTAAAGACATGTGTTTTAGGGTTGTTTTGTTTGTTTTGATTTTTTTTTTTTTTTTGAGACCAGGTCTCGCTTTGTAGTTCAGGCTGGACCTGAGCTTACTAGGTAGTCCAGGCAAGCCTTCAACTCAGCAATACTCCTGCCTCTGCCTCCCAAGTGCTCGGATTACAGGCTTGAGCCACTTACACCCAGCATTGTGGTAGGTGGTACTGATTGCTGGTGGGCGGGACTCACCACACCCAGTATTGATGTACTTGGTTACCAGGGATCCAACTCAGGACCTTGCACTTGCTAGGCAGGCACCAGAACCATTAAGCTAAATCTCTGTCCCTGTTTGTTTTGATTTTTGAGACAAGGTCTCACTATGTAGTTCAAAATGGGCTTCAACTCCTGAGTCCTAGGACTATAAGCACCACCATGCACCACCATGATGGGCCACGTGTATTTTTAAGGAGTTAAATTTAAAAATAAAACACAAATGGCAGAGTTGGGCATGTGGCTCAGTGGTAGAGTGCTTACCTAGCATGCATGAGGCCCTGGGTTCAATCCCCAGCAATGCAAAGAAAGAAAGTAAAATAATAAAACACAGACAGTCATGTTAAAACTAAGGGCAGCAGCTGGGCATGGTGGCTCCTGCCTGTAATCCCAGCACTCAGGAGACAGAGAAAGGAGGATTGCTGAGTTCGAAGCTTGCCTAGGCTACATAGTGAGCTCAGAGCCAGCCTTAACTACAAAGCGAGACCCTGACTCAAGAAAAAAAAAAAAAAAACACAAAACTAAGGGCAGCAGTTAACAGACAGCTAAAGCAATAGAATCATGGCTGGCACAAAATAGGAAGAATGGAAAGAGAAAGCTGGGTGGACTACAAGTAAATTTTAAATAGTAAGATGGTAGGATATTCTATTAGAATAGATTTGGGATATGAAAGGGAGAGGTCCAGGAAGAGTCTAAGTCTTTTAAAATGGACTAAACTAGAAGATGGAATTTTCACAACTGAGACAAATATTAAGTTGGCTGCAGAGTTATGACCTGAAAATGATGCCAGCAGTTTCTACCCCGTAACTTCATGTGTAAGATCTGCTGCCTTCAGAGCCTTCAGTCCCCCCACATCAGACTTCAAAGGATTTCAAGAGAAAACCAATTTTTAACACTGTTCAGCAAACACAGGACGGAGAAGTTACCTGTACCACATATTCAATTGTAGAAAACTGGGGCATGAGCTCAGCAGGCTGGTTCACCTCGGATATGCCCAGGTAGGCTGGGGGGAACTACAAAGAGAACAAAGAACAATATTCTGTGTGAGCTGAAAGGTGTACAAGCTACACTTGTTTTTCCACATTAAAAACAATTATGACCACTTGTTAATTCTGGACACATGTTATTAGACTCCATTTAAGTACTGTTTTTCAAATTAAAGGCTGAGGAGTACCTGTCTCACCAACAGTCTATACAGAAGATGAAAGTCTTTAGTTAGGTTTATTATGCTGGTTATTATCAATAAATTAGCATTTTCAGTACAAAAACACTGGCAATTTCAGGAAAAGAAAACAGGAGGGGGAAAAAATCCTCTCAGAGGCAGCTACTGTGAACTTCTTGTTATATCTCCCTCTAGACTTGTTCTACTTCAGTTGAGATCATTCTATACACAATGTGGGGAATGCTCTTTGCACTTAACATAATGGCATAGGCATTTTCTTTTTCAGGAAAAAAAACCTGTAGAAACATTAAAAATTCATAGTTTGTGGGTTTCAATCCTACTTCTTAGCTTATATTAAAGACAAAAGTTTAGGTGTCTCTTCTTCTCAAGTTTGGGAGATATTCCCTGGAGGGGAAAGAGCTCAAAGTGATCAAATGCAAGTCCTGGCCAGGAGATGACTGGCAGCTGTAGGGGGAAAGAGCCAGGAGGGAGAAACAGGACCCCAGAAGGGGTCTCAGGAGGGGCAGCCAGGACTGCCCAATGGCTTCTCCTAGACAGTAGGGCTTCATCTGTGTGGTAAGTGAGCATGAGAGATGGGTAAAACTGTCCCATGCCCATTCTCAGCCCTCTGGTGAGGCCTGCTCATCCACCCCATATCTACTGCAGACAGGGCAGGAGAGAGGGCAGGAGCATAGCTCTCCACTCAGAGGCATTCATCTGCTCAGGCTCAGTAGGGAAAGGCACAAGGCTCAGGTCTGCCCATTGCACACAGACCTCCAGGCCACCCTGTAACAGGCAGGTGAAGGGTACAGCACCAGGTCCTTGAGAGAACGTGCGTACCACCCCACAGAGGCATTTGCACTCTGAATACAGAAGCCCCAGAAAGGTCACACAACACTATTATCTTAATTTTCAAGACAAGGAAACTGGTGTACAGGACAGTGACTTGACCAACTTACACTGGAAGTAAAGAATAAAGTGAAAACCAAATGCAGCAGTCTGACTACAGCAGTCCTGGCTCTTCACCAGCACACAAGGCTGCCTTAGAATTTTATACATTATGTTAAACACAGACATCAATTCTGAATGTAGTAAGGTGCAAATATTAAAATCTATTTTGGGGGGTTGTATTGTTTTGTTTCTGAGAGTCTCACTATGTAGTTTGGGCTGGCCTTAAACTCTCTTTGTAGCCTAAACTGGCCTTGAACTCATGCTGATCCTCCTGCCTCAGCCTCTTGAGTGCTAGGACTGCAAGTAGGTGGATAATGCCTAGCTGTTTTTTATTTTTAATTTATCTGTGGAAATAAAGATTGGCTTCCTGCACGTGGGACAAGTGCTCTAGAACTGAACTACATCCTCAGCACCCTTTTACTTTTTGAGATGGGTTATTGCTATGTTGCTACGATGGCTTACAACTCATGGAGCCCCCAAGTAGTTGAGA
Organism: Thryonomys swinderianus; assembly: GCA_004025085.1. Lineage (NCBI taxonomy): Eukaryota > Metazoa > Chordata > Mammalia > Rodentia > Thryonomyidae > Thryonomys > Thryonomys swinderianus. The sequence continues at coordinate 44,895 of PVIC010009655.1, forward strand.
TTAAAGTATGCACCACTGTGCCTGCCTGCTAGAAATTGAATTCTGTCAAATTCTAGAGCACTTCTTCAAGGTAAAAGACTAAGTACCTCTCATTTCCAACTGCTAAGGAAAAGAGACAATGCTTAATGCATCTTTCCTATTACTATAGTGAATTACAGTCGACCCTCAGGTTATGACCAGCTTGACATACAAGTATCTTGGACTACTACTGTAATTTTAGTTTTAACATAACCAAATTTTTTTTTTTTTTTGAGACAGGGTCTCGCTTTGTAGTTCAGGC
>PVIC010009656.1:0-45098 GCA_004025085.1 Thryonomys swinderianus
CCCCCAGGCTGCCGGTCTCCCCAGGACTGCTCTCTGATGGCACTGGGAGAGAAGGCCCAGCACTTTTCCAAGATGGAGATACAGGTGGAGAAGAAAGACCAGGAGATCCAGATGCTGCAGAGGGAGATGGAGGCCCTGCGGAAGCAGATAAGATACCTCATCCGGAGCAAAGGCCTCGAGTCACCCCTACTCCAGTCCTGGAGGGTGAGCAGCTCCTGACTGGAGATGCTTTCCAAGGGTCTGACCTGCTGCTGCCTGGCAGTGCCTTGGCAAATCCCAGACCCTGCATATGAGCTGAGTCTTGGGAATCTGTACACAGATCATTAGGCAAGGGCAGGAAATGTAGACACCACTTGCTCTTGGAAGAACCTGGCGCCTTCTGGCTCAGGCTCTACCCCACCTCTATGGATGCCCAGGCCATGCTTCGGGTGGTACAGGCACTCCATACTGGTGAAAACCCCTTTTCCCCACCACCCTCAGCATACTGACCATGGGGAGGGGGCTGGGGCTAGTGAACTCCTGATCTTCCTTCTATCCTTGAGGGTGTGCTGGGCAGGCATGAAGAAGGGGCAGGGAGGGGACTTGAGGCCATGGATGTCCCAGTGAACATGCAGGGTCCCTACCCTGGTGTCACTCTGTGACACACCAAGTGTGCTCATCTGTGGTCAATACCCTTTGATGCCCCTGGAAAAGCATGCCAACTCTGAGGCCAGTCACGAGGGCTGTTCCTTCCTGCAGACTCCAACCCGGTCATCCCCATCCTCTTCTGGGTCCCTTTCTGGGAGAAAGTTCCCAGCTAGATCCTCTGTGTCTTGCAGGCGTCTCCCTCAGAGCCAAGGCTGTCGCTGGGGTGGTCAAGCCTCCAGAAGACTGCCTCCATAGAGCAGGAGGATATGCCGCAGCTGGAGCAGGTGTGGCCCTGGGGAAGAGCCTGGGCGGCTCCGGCCCTACCACCAGCTGGCTGCCCTGCTCTCCTCTTTTCTGGGGCTCCCTGAGACAGTTGGAAGGCAGCCCAGTCCACTGACATGGGGTCAGGGTGACCAAGTGCAGGTGAGGGCTGCATCAGCTCAGCTGGGTCCTCCTTTCCCTGCATGGGCAGCCCTTTGCCCTGGACTCCACAGCCAGAATAAGGTGCCCGCGGGTCCTCTGCCCCAAGAACACTCGGGTCCCTGCCCATCCCTCCCTTCTTCCCTCTCCCAGGTGCAAGAAGAGGAGGACTTGGCTGAGCTCAGCAGGGCGCTGTCCATGGAGCTGGGAGATGATGAGGGGGACCAGCACCCAGGTGCAGAGCCCGAGGGGGCCGTAGACGCTGGAGCGAGTGACAGAGCTGACAGGACAGGGGCTGGGCAGGAGGAGGTCAGAGAGGAAGAGGAGAAGGAGGAAGTGGAGGAGGAGGATGAGGAGGAGCTGACCCAGGAAGAAAACAGAAGTTTGGAACGGGCATTCTCCATGACCCACTCCTTCGAGGATGAGCTCTTGTTGCAGCTGGAGGGGTACGAGCGCACACTGCTGGAGTTCCAGAGCGAGCTGGAGGCCACCCGGACCAGACACTGCCTTGCTCTCGGTAGGCAGTGGGTGAAGCGTGGGTGGCAGCTGGCAACGCAGCCCCACCCTGCCTCCCTCTCCACTGGCTGCAGGCACCATCATGTCCTTGCAACGACAGCTGACTTTCCAAGAATCTCAGATGCAGAAGGTCAGCATGGAAAAAGAGGCCCTGCAGAAGGAGCTCCACGAGCGGAAGCAGCAACTGCAGGCCATGTCTGACAAGGTGCCTGGCCATGGCCCTCAGGGCCCAGAGCCTCTGCAGGCCCAGCCTACCGATGGGGCCCCGGGCTCAGGGCAGCCACACGGCTGACAGGCTGAGCCTGGATCTCTACCTGGTCTGTGGGAAGCCACAGCTCAAATGCCTGGCCCTGCTGCCTTCTGCTCCTGTCTCCTGGCCACGGTGCCCTTGGCCACCTCCCCAACGTGCCTGTCCTCTGGGAGCTCAACTGTGAGTTGCACTAGTGGTCAGCTGTCCCTCCAGTGCCCTGGGTCAGCAACACAACACTCCGCTCAGCCCTCTGCCTCCCAGCTGGAGGAGGTTCTGGGGCTCTCCCCTACCTCACGATCTGGTGGAAACCCCACAGATTTCATGCCCAAGACACAGGGAAGCAGAGCAGGTGTGTTGGTCACTTGGCCTCTCCAACCCTCTCTCTGCCTCCTCAGTTCTCCAGGCTCCGGGAAGATAAGAAGCAGCTGGAGGTCATGGGGCTTATTGAGAAGGATAACCTTGATCTTCGCCAGGTGACAGTGCAGATGGTGCTGCAGGGTCAGCAGGTCACAGCGATGGGCCAGTGAGGAGCTGTCTCCACAGCTGAGTGGGGCGTCTTACTTCCTGCATGCCCCGCTCAACCCATTTTGGGGCCAAAGTCCATGCAGGGACCCTGCCAAGGTCATATCTGGGTTGACCCCAGGAGCCCAGGATGATCACGTTCCTGTCTTCTGGGAAATGTGGAGGCCACACAAGAGCAGCTGGGGCCAAACGGCCTCTTCGCTGTCCTCCCTAGCGTGTGTCAGATCTGGAGAGGGAGCTTGCCCAGCGGAACCTCGTCGTTGCCCAGCTGATCACCAAGGGCAGTGAGTTGCAGTCACAGGTCACCCTGGAGCAGGAGCAGGTGCGGCGGTGGCGGCAGCTGCAGGAGGATGTGCGGGCCAGGAACGAGGCCACCCAGCAGGCAGAGCAGCAGACCCGGGTGGCCCTGGAGAGCACACAGGCCCGGGTACGCCCTGCCCCACACAGTGGAGTCCAGCTGATCCCTATCTCAGTCCTGGTGTCACAGTTCTGGAATCTTCACGGCAGGTTCAGGACAGGCAGGTTCAGGGACTTCCCAGCACAGCTGGAGAATGCCTGCCCTGTTCTCTGTCTTGAATGGGTGAGATTATGTAAAGTCAGGGCTAAGCCACCTTGATTTGCTGACTTCTAGACAGAAACTCCCTGAATGAAGACCTTTCTGTATGTGGAGCTCAGGTGAGCTGACCCAAGTTCCACAGCAGTGGGCACAAACTGAAAGTCAGACCTGGATCTGCTTTAGTCCCCGATCAGAGATCTAAAGCCCAAGTGAAGAGTCAAAGTTCACAGGGCTCCAGCTGTTGCAGGGAGAGGTTGTGGGAAAGGGCCATTTGTGCCAGGGTCAGTGTTCCTGCCCACGGCTCACCCAGGGTCTGCCCCTGGCCCCTCCCCACTGAGGGTTCTCAGTCTTTCCAGTCCTGGATCCATCTATCTCTAGCTAATGACTCAGGAAGTGAAGAGATGGTCTTTGCTGTCTTTCCTGCCTGCCACTGGGACTGCACTGCTGCCCAGGCCCTCAGACACAGCTGGAGGGGTGTGTGGCTCCCTTGTCCACTGCCCACTTAGATAGATGAATAGACGGTGAGGTAGTCAGCAGGGCTCAGCTGGCTCGCCTCAGACCCAGCACCTGAGAGGGAGCTGATGCTGGAGAAATGGAGAAGGAAGGGAGGAGGGTGATAGGAAGCCAGGGGCAGAGATGACTTCATGTGTGGAAGAAGTTGGGCCGTGATAGACTTGGGACTTGGCAGGCCAGACAGGAAGGTGGGCAGGTAGGCACAGAAAACCAGTGCCAACCACTTCTGAGTGCAGCACGGTCCTGGGCCCTCATGGTATCAGTCATCTGACACTTGCAACGTGGCTGTTAGTAGGTGCTCATAAGAGAGGGTGGTGACCAGGCCTGTGTGCGGGTGGTGGGGGACTGAGCCTGGCCACCTTCCAAGTAGCCCAGGGAGGTGGGGGCCCACCTCTGGAGGGACCCAGGCCCAAGAGGATGTCAACAAAGGGCCCAGCTTATTTAGTGAGGGGAAATGCCACCTGTGGAGGCTTTGGAAACAACACTTTTCCTCTTGCCACCCACATGCTGTGCTCAGACATGGGACGGTGGGAACGCGTGTTGCAGGAAGTCTTGAGACAGACTGGGGTCTGAGTGCTTAGTGCTGATGGGGGGCTGTGGGAACTCAGGCTGGACACCGTAGCGCCCACCACCGGTGGTACACAGACCAAGTCTCTCACTCCCTTGGTACTGCCAGCACCGAGTATGGTGCTTGGGACAGACTCGTGGGAAGGAGAAGACTTCTCATTGCTCAAGCTCTTCCTGTCCCTTAAACCTGCCCAACAGGAAAAAAGGCATATGTGGGACTCCTGGCACTGCCAGGTCCTCGTGTGGGTTCCCTGGGCATCTCTGCACTGTCAGGACTCTGGACATGGAAGGGCAAGGAGCTAGTGATGTGCATGTGCCTGGGATCGGGGACCCTCAGACAGGTTGGAGGGGATCTCTGGCATCTCACAGGAAGTGTGATGAGCTTGCCCGATTTGGGGTGGCAATTATCTTATGGAGTGAAGAAGACTGAAGACTGATAAACCACAATGACGTATCCCCAGAGCTTTGTGGGACCCGATGTGGTGCCCTGGGCCCTGAAATGAGAGAGGGCCAGGAACCCACACGTGGGATTCTGATGACCAAATCCAAGGCCAGCAGGGCTCCCTCTTTCGGGATGGCATCCCAAGGCCTGGGAGGAATGAGCTGGGAGCTCTGCTGGGGTCAGTGGGCTGGGTCATGTACAGCTGGGCTGACTTTTAAAACACAGGCGTGTTGTATTTTTCACATGATTCTGCCATGTGGACCCTATTTCCAGCTCCTAAGGCTATGACAGTAGAGGCAGGATGTTCCTTCTCAGCACACAGTGGCAGGCATGGTGTGTCTTCCTGGGTGACTGTCTCCTCTGCTTGCAGCTCGAGCGGCTGAGGAGCAAAATCATGCAGGCGGCCTTCAGTGTCATGGGGGTGAAGGCCCTGGCTATGGAGATCTCTGACGACGACATTCTGGAGGCCCTGCAGGTACATCCGCCAGCTGCCTCCCAGTCCAAGGGTCTCCAGGGCCCAGGCCCTGCAGCTGGGGAAGGACGGAGGCCTGGCTGGATTCAGGGGAGCCTATTCTCATGCCCCTCCATCTGTGCCTGGTCAGATCGACCCCTCACAGACTTCAGAAAAAGCAGGGTGCCATGGCCTGAGGGGTCACCAGCCACCAACCTTAGGGGTGAAGCCAGGGCCGCTCCCTCGCTTCTCTGAGCCTGCGGCTCCCCTGTAACAGAGAAGGGTAGGGTAGGCTGGGACCACCTTCTCATCAGCTGCTGCTTTGCTCATAAAGCCTCAGCCTGCTCCCCAGCACTGTCTTTGAGGCGCAGGCCTGAACAGTGCCATCCCTGTAAAGTGGGGCCAGTGGGAGGGGTTGGTGGCCTCTTCCTGTTGGTGGGGAGAGGGTGGGTTGGAGGGGGTCAGAGGTGAGGCCTGTGCTTCTTTGACTATAGTGGACAAGAGGAGGGGCTGGGAGAGGGACGGATTGCTGACCTCCCATTCCTAGAAGTCTGAGCAGATGGGGGAGATGGGGTTTCCAGGTCTTTGGGGAGCTGCTGTGGCTTTATCCCCATGGCAGAGACCAACATGATGGGAATGTGGGCACCCAGGATTTGGAAGCATTGAGGCACAGTTCCTCCCCCTGTTGTTCACCTTTTCTGGCACCCACTGCTACAGGGAGCCCCAGGGGCAGGGAAGAGTGCTGTCCCAACAGCAGCACCCGGGCTTCCAGGCCAAGACAGATGTGACCGTCTGGTGGGGTGGAAGTGGGGGATTCCTGGAATCTCTGATCTAGGTTCTCTGGATTTTTGTTTGCTTGCTTTGAAAGGGGGTGGGTCCTCACTATATAGTTCAGGCTGGTCTTGAACTCACTGTGTAGCTCAGGCTGGCCTCCAACTTGTGACCCCTTGCCTCAGTCTCCTCAATGCTGGAATAACAGGTGTGTGCCACCACATCCGGCTTTGATCTGGGTTCTCTGTGTCTCCCACAAAGAATGAGAAGTGAACATGAAGCTGGATTGCAAAAGCAGATGTTTGCTGAGAACACAGGCATGCTCAGAGTAGCTCAGTGAGGGTGGCATGATGGATGCACTCACATTGTGCCTGGGGCTCCATGCATGTTCCTCCATGATGCCTGTTTTATCCGATCCATGAGATGCCATCCCCAGACACCAGGGCTTCCTTGCCTTTGGCATCTACCTGAGGGCACTCTAGTGCCCAGTTGGGGTTTGTGGTTTTGTCATCCTGCTCCTCAGGTGCAGGAACAGAGGCTTCTAACCACAGAGCAGATGTTAAAGTGCAAAGCAGGTTGGTGGTGTCTCCTGCCATAGCCATTTTCTATCCGTAGCCTTTTTCTATCATGTGCCACCTATGTGACCTGTCCCTCGGGAGCCAGGAGGGCCCCAAGGTGGTTTTTCCTGCAGAGGATCATCTCAGAGAGGAGTGACTACTACCACCAGCTGAAGCAGACTGGGGCCAAGGTGCCCGCACTGCAGCAGGCAGAGATCCTATCCAGCAAGTCCAAGAAGATGCTGACCAAGTAGCTGGTGGCTGGATGTGGCCAGCCACAGAGCCCAGCTATGCAGAAGCTGCCTGGCTTCCTATGTCTGACTGAGGAGTAAACCCTGGTATTGCCTTAGCCTCCTTTTTTTTTGAGACAGGGTCTCGCTTTGTAGTTCAGGCTGGCCCTGAGCTCACTATGGTGCCCAGGCAAGCCGCTGCGAACTCAGCAATCCTCCTGTCTCTGCCTCCCGAGTGCTGGGATGACAGGTGTGAGCCACCACATCCGGTATTGTGGTATGCGGTGTTGATTGTTGGTGGCGTGTCTCCATGCCCAGCATTATATGTGGTTACCCGGGATCAAACTCAGGACCTTGCGCTTGCGAGGCAGGCGTCAGAACCACTGAGCTAACCCTCCAGCCCTCAGCCTCCTTTTCTTTCCCAGGTACTCAGGCCTGGGTATGCTCACTCCAGAGACCACTGGAAGGGCTAAAGTATACCAGCCAGGTTCTTGCTCCATGCTGGGGAGACCTACACTAAACTGGGACCCCTCCCAGCTCCCAGAGTGCAGGAGCCCTGCGCAGGTGCCCCTCCGCAAGCTCACACCTGCCAGGAGAGCCTCTCCTGCTCTGAGGCTGGGCTGGCCAGCCTGCTCCCTTAATGCCCTGACCTTTGGAAGATGGTGTTTGGGGGCTGCTCCCACCTTCCTTCCAGCAGCCCCGATTGAGGACATGAGCATGTGCTATGAAACACTCAGTAACCGCAACTTGTGGTGCACCTGGGCTCCCTGAGCAAGGAGCTGCCCGAAGACCAGGGCAGGTGCCAGGCCGGGAGGTCAGTCCCAGTTACCTGCAAAGGGCAGCAGTGTGAGATCAGCCTGGGCGTTCTGGGTGTCCTGGACTTGGGAGGGGGCGCTATGGAGACCCTGCTGGCTACCCATCCCTCTCTGCCACCGCAGGGTCGCGAATTGCTCAGCCCTCTCACCTGCAGTTTGGGCTGGCGGGACAGCAGTCACATCCCAGGCCCCGCCCCTACACTATCAGTTCCCGCCCATCAGTCCCCGCCCCCAAGACCCGCCCACATGCCCGCCTCCACTCAACCAGGGCCCCGCCTTGGCCCTGACCCGCCCCTTACACCCCGGCCCCGCCCCTCTGCCCGGAGGAGACACAACGGCGGCGCGCGCATCCGGCGGGGGGCGCTGGTAAGAATTGCGGGGTTTGGTTCGGGACAGGAGGGGTTCGCCTGTGGGTGCGTCTGCTCCCTGCGCCACGAGATCGCGGACTCTGAGCCCGAGACCTCTCGAATGCGCCCTCGCTCCCTTCCCGCCACGCCTCCCTGTGCTGTGTATTTTTCCCCAGGCCCGAGGCACTACCCGCTGGAGGAAGCGAGCCCGCCGGACCGCGGTCTGTAAGTGGGTTTCTCAGGCGCGGGGGCCTCCAGGTTGCGAGGCCTCTGTGCTCATACCGCCCAAGCTGGGCGGCTGTTGAGTGGGGGGACCCAAAAGTCCGGCCTAGAGCACCTTGGTGGCATCTGGTGGCCCCACATTCGACATCAGTCAGGAAATAACAGGTGACCCCCCCATCCCGGTTTTGAAAGGTGGGTGGCTGCCCTCCCATCCAAGAACCCACCGCAGGTGGGCGGGTGTGTGGATCTGGAGTCAGCCCTCTCCCCAGTACGTGCTGGATGGGTGTCTGGGCCGCGTGGTGGCTGCTGCTACTCCAGCTGTTGTCCTCAGGAAGTGGCTGGCTACTGTTGATTTCACAAAAGCAAAAGCCCCCCATTCCCCTCGCTGTCCTACGCACTTTCCCTAGGACTGGTGACAAGGGAAAGAAGGGACCAGGGCTTTTCTCAGCCCAGTCCCAGCTGCCTGAACAGGCTGAGATTCTCTCCTCCCTGCAGCCAGGTCAGTCGCCTCCTCGGCACCTGGCCTGCCTCCCTCCCAAGCTCGGGGAAGGGGCAGGCCCAGAAGTGTGTGGGTGTCACCCAGGGCCCTGGCATCCGTGGTTCTGGGGCTGGCCATACACCAGGCACTCCAGGAGGCTAGCCCCACCGTTGGGGTCAGACCAAGGCTCAGCTGCGAGGAGTAGGGTCCCTGCCACTCCTGCTTGGGACCCTACAGCAGGGACTGATGCCAGGAGGTTGTAACCGAGGTCAGGGGTGAATGAGATGTATAGTGAGCGCCCTGTGCTGCCAGCTGTCTTACTGCTACATGGCCCGGGCCAGCTAGGCCACTTCCAGGCCACCCAGGCTGTACCAGCCGCCAGTCTTGTTCATCCATGTTCTTGTCAGCTGCCCCGAAGACAGCCTGGGGCTTTATCTGCAGGGCCAGGGAGGCAGGCAGTTATTGGCCCAGCACAGTGGCCTTACAGCCCTGGGCTCCTGAACCCCAGGGTGAGGGCGGCACCAGTGTGTGCAGGCCTGATAAATGCAGCCCGCAGGAGGCCCCAGGTCTGGCTCTGGGGGAAATGTGGCCCTTGTAGTGCTGGGGTCAGGACTGGCCTTCTGGGGTGGGAATTCCTGTGTGGCCTTGTCTTCAAACATCACATGGGCAAGTAACTGTAACCACTCTGGTAAGCCAAGGAAACCAACCCAGCTGCCTGTCCCTCCCCGCCCTCCAGCTTGTCTCAGCCTCCCTTCCCGGGTCAGCAGCATGGAGCCCCAGGAGAGCCGGGTCCACTACAGCAGGTGGGAAGACAGCAGCCAGGATGAAGTCAGGGTGGCTGCCGTGTCAAGCACAGAGGCCTCACGCTGCAGGAAGTGAGTGGGATGAAAAGCCCAGGTGGCTCCAATAGGCTGGGCACCTGATAGGTATCAGCTGCATCTGTGTACAGCCCGGCCTGTACGAACCAGCAGGTGACCAGGGCCTGGGTCCTTAGCCTTCCTGTGGGCTGGTGGGTGGGTGTCCTCCAGCTCCAAGAAGCACCTGGGCCTGCTCCGCCTATGCCCTCCTAACCCCACTGGCCATCCCTGGGGCCCACTTGTCCTGGGCCCCTCTCTGTCCATTTAGGGCCCCAGGCTCATCACCAGGTGGTTCTCACTCTAGGGTCTCCCAGAAGCTGTGCACAGGCAAGCTGGGCATCGCCATGAAGGTGCTGGGTGGGGTGGCCCTTTTCTGGGTCATCTTCATCCTGGGCTACATCACTGGCTACTACGTACACAAGTGCAAATGAAGGCTACCTGGCTCACACGCAGGGGCTCAGAGACACCCATATGCAGGCCCCCTCCAAGCCCATGGACCCAAGGGCAGACCCTGTACATGTGGGGCAGCAATGGTGATGGGCACAGAAGATGCCAGTGTGCAGCTGTCACAGGACCACCGAGAGCGTGCAGGCCAACGGTCCCAAATGCACGTGCCATGTTCCCAGCAGACAGGTTCTTCGTGGGATGAGACAGAGGCTCTGTGTGGTACACACACCACCGGAGGCCTGAGCCAATCTTGGCAGGAGCTGTAGATAGCCCTCATTGGCCCTGCAGCCACAGCACTTCCACCCGGGCCCCCTGAGGCCTGGCCACACTGGATACTGCCCTCTCAGCCAATGGCCAAGACCCCAGGGAGTCCCCTGGCCTCCAGGCCTGACTCCTGATCCTGCAAGGAGAGCCCCTACCTGGGGAGCCCCTGCCATACCACATGCCTTCCTAAGCCACCCACCTCTTGAGCAGCCACCTTCTGCCCCCAAGTGCCTTGTGTGGGACCAAATGCCTGTGTACAATAAACATGTTGGGAGACTGGACAGTGACCTCCATGTGCTGCTTGAGCTGTGTGGCCAGGCGTGACCAGCAGCCTGTGAAGGGCCTATTGGTGTGTAAAGGGCCCCTGCTTGGCTCTTGGCTATGGAATGTGCACCTCAGCTTGGGGCCTCTCGCAGGGGCACAAAGGGCTGGACTTGCTGAGCTGCTCCCTCACCTATCTCATGTGGACAAGGCTTGACAGCCTTGCAGCCATTGCAGGGACTTTGGTCCTGTCTCTGGCTCTCATCCTGGCCTTAATGATAGTGAAGCTGTCGCAGCCCAGCAACATCTGGTCAGAAGTGGTTCTCCGAGGACAATGCTGTCCTTGGGTGCAGAAAAGAAGTAAACAGAAAGGGCCTGGCCAGCCCTCCCACAGCTCCTAATCAGGGCCTCAACAGCAGCATGGGGTGAAGCCATCCTGTCCCTGCTGTGGAGCTTGCTGTGGGGTGGGATGTGTTCCAGGTGCCTGGGCTGCTGCAGGATCACTGTGAAGATAGTGCAGACACCCCCAACTCACCAGCAGAGCCACTGAAGGATGGGTACCACTGTGGGGCCTGGGGCCCAGCTGTTTCCAAAGGCCCTGGCCAGTCCTTAGGGTGGACACTGTGTGCAGATACACACTAGATGAGGCTGAGCAAAAGCAGGACAAGGGGCCAGTTTGAAGACCACCAGCCAGGAGCCAAAGGGAGAAGTGACCCTGGAGTTTCTGGCTGCTCCAGCTCTCCAGAGCCAGTGATGGGGCTTGTCTACCAGCCATGGCCCAGGCCCACGCAGAGACCTGATGGGCACCCACTAGGATGGGGGCTCCACTGCCTGCAGCCTTCAGGATCCTCAAGTAAACCCCAGGCCCAGCCCCTTCCACAATGCCAAAGGTACCCCAGGGGCTAGGTAGCCAGTATACCCAGGCAGGTTGGGGATGGCGTGGCTCCCTGTGCCTGCCCAGCCAGTCCAAGGCACTGGGATGTGCAAGTTCTTGGTGGGGGCCAGTTCTGGGTGGGGACAGCAGTGGCAGCCCCAGGTCCTCATTTTCCCCATGCACAGCAGTGCCAGACCAGAGTGGGTTTCATGGCACTCCAACAGCCACTGGAAATGCTGGTGGGTAAGGACCATGGGCAGGGGCTGTTTATCAAATGTTTTTTATTAGTGCGTTGGATGGGCAGAGAATAAGAACACCAGAGGCTTTTGCTGTAAGTTAAAATGTTCCCCAGATCTCACACACTTGGCTTGCGCCAGATAGAGCACAGCAGGGGCCGGGCATGGAGGCTGCCAGTGCAGCAGTAGAACTGCACATGCAGCGGGCACTTGTCATTGCTGCCCAAAAGGACCACGCACACAGCTTGCCCAGCAGGGTGCACCCTTGACACTGGCCGCTCTGATGACTGGACAGTGTCACAAAATGACACACAGGGTCACAGCAGGCAGACAGCAGACAGATGGGGGACCACCTAAAAGGACAGTGTGGCCCGTACCTGCTGCAGCTGGCTGGGCCTCTGGGAGGGGCTCCCAGTGGAAGTGGCAGGAGGGCCTGGTTATGGCCTGGACACCAGGCTGGGCTGGCAGGGCAGATCCGGAAAACCCACCCAGCTGTCAGATGCCACAAGGGGCTGCTGGCCTGTCTGGACCTGACGACAACCTGTGGGTCAGTGGGCCCCCTGCATATGCTCCAAGAACTGTCCTTTCAGGCCAAACATCACCAAACAGAAGGCCATATTGCTGAATTAAAAGCTGACCAGTTTTCTTCTGCAGCTGGATGCTAAGGCAGAGGCTGCCAAGGCTGCTGGGTCCTGGGGGCCGAGCTCTCTGGCTCCAGGCACAGTGTGTGTATAGTGGGCACACACACAAACACAAACACAGAGCTCACATAGGATACACGTACAATAAAGCAGGAGAACCACACAGTTTGTGATTTTTGGTTCAAAGCCTCACTTCTTCCCAGTCATGCCTTTTGTTCTGGAGGGGCTGACCATGCACAGGTGGCCACTGTCTGCTCACAGATGCTGGCTGCAGCCTCAGTGCAACAACAGCAACACAGGTCCTGGGGTGCGGCCCTGCTGTGCTCCTCTTCAGCGCTAAAATCCAACCTGACCCAATCTAAGTCATTTTTAAAAGCTTTTTTTTCCCCAGTAAAAAGATAAAGATGACTGCAGGCTGGAAAACATCATATTCTGCTGCCAGGAGATGACATTAAAAAGATGCCACGACACAGAAGAGCTGTAGTTCAGGTAGTATGCGTAAGCCTGCTTGCAACTGCAGGCCAGACAGTCCTCTGCTGTGTGCCCACGAGATCCAGGACATCGCAGTTTTTTCTGGTATTTGGATCAGTCCATGAAACTGGAAAGTCAGTTTAGTGTTGTAAAGATGACACAAAGTCATTTATCACAGAATCAATCAGGAAACGAACAAAGAACACGCGCCCCTCACAGACACCAAGGATTAACCTGTAAGTGCCATAGACTCCTTTAAGGACATAGGCACCCTCTCATCAGCGAGCCACGATCACATGTGGAGGGACGGCGGCCAGGTCGGCCTTGGACGGGTACACCACCCGCAGGTCACCCTCCATGTCCACCACTCGGACCTGCTCTACCACCAGGGGGCACTGTCCAGCCTTCCCAGCACTTGGGCTCCTGAGGGAAGCCGGAAGCTGTCCAGAAATAGCATCGGCCTCTGTGTCAGAGAGTGACCCTTCTTCTTTATTTTCTAAAGTGTGCTTATTAATTTCTGCCATTTTCTGCAAATGAAAAATACTTTTTAAACTGGGCCCCCAGGCAGGAAGAGGAAGGATCCCCCCACCCCCCAGGGGGAACATGCAGAAGCTCAAGCACTCACCAGAAGGAGGGTGTCCATGATGTCTTTGCAGATCTGCAGGCTAGTGGCACTGGTGACTTCCAAGAACAAGTCACAGGTGCTTTTCTTAATCTGAAAAGAAAAAATAAGAGACTTCAGAGCAGAATGAAGTTGTCAAAAGTAAACCTTAGGGCTAAGGATTTAGCTCAGTTATTCCGGCAACTACCTTGCAAGCCCAAGGTCCTGAGTTCATCCCCGGTACCACACACCACAATGCCGGGCGTGATGACTCACGCCTATAATCTCAGCATTTGGGAAGCAGAGGCAGGAAGATTACTGAGTTTGAGGCTTTCCTGGGCTACATAGTGAGCTCAGGGCCAGCCTGAGGGGAGACCCTGTCTAAAAAGAAAAGTAAACCTCGGGGCCAGGGATTTTAGCTCAGTGGTTCCTGTGTCTGCCTGGGAAGCACAAGATCCCAAATTCAATCCTGGGTGCCACATACGACAATGTCGGTGGCTCACGCCTGTAATCTCAGTGCTCAGGAGGCAGAGGCAGGAGGATTGCTGTTTGACTTTGAGGCTTGCCTGGGATACACAGTGAGCTCAGGGCCATCCTGAACTACAGAGCAAGACCCTGTCTCAAAAAAACTTAAAAAAAAGAAAAAAGAAAAAAAAAAGGTAAACCTGAGCTACTGCACAGGTACCCTGAAAAAAAGTCTACATAAAATGATGTCACCCAGACCAATACCATGGGTTTCTAATGAGCAGGTGGGCTTGGGTTGGCACTTGAGGTGCCACCACAGGATGAGTGGTGACATCTCTGAGGAGTGTCTTTTGGGCTCCAGAGGGACCCTTTCCTTAACAAAGGCCACAGACACAATTGGTGCAGCCCCACTCACCTTTGTCTTCTCGCTGTTGGTTATGGGTGGGAAGGAGATCACATCCCCGGCAGTGTCCACGAGACAAGGGTAATTCTCCTTGCCGTCCAGCAGGTGCAGGTATCTGTGTGGGAGAAACACGGATTGCAGGCAGCTGCCAACCAGGCCCTGTAGCCAACTGGCAGCAGGCGTTCCTCAGACATCCCAGAGCAGCACCAGGTCTGGGTTAACGTGGAACTCATATTCAGGCTGGTCATGGGTGGCCCTGGCACACAGCAGGCCCCATTATCCGCAGCCCAACAAGTGTTGCTGGCTTGGCTTATTCCTGTCCTGTGCTAGCACTGCCTGACCCTCTGAATATCCCCCAGTCAGGCCCTGGCCCAGTGACAGGACAGGGCTGGTGTTTCCTTCTGGAGAAGCCTGGGGGAGGGGAAGTTGCCATGCAGAGAGCACCTGGCACTTGCGACCCTGTGTGGTGTGGTGGACCCACCTGTGCAGCCCTGAGACACTCTGCCTCTTCTTCTGCTTTCTCTGCTCCTCAGCCTCCAGCTGCAGCTGCCGTACTAGCTCGTTGGCCTTGACCTCTTTCCGCCCCAAGGGCACAATCTGCAGGCAGAAACCCAGAGACCACCCAACTGGCATTACATGCCAAGCTTGTCTGGGCCTCCCACCTGTGTGCTGGGTCTCTAGGGGGCCAGTGGGCAAGTGACAGGATGGAAAGCAAGGTGGCTGGACATGGAGCCTGGGTGCCACATCCTGTGAGAGCACATGTGAGAAGCTGCACACAGGCTGTTCTTCAGGGTCTCTCAGGGACCCAGTGCCAGCCCTTGAATACTGAAGCCACACTTCCCCTCGGGCCTGGCCACAGTACAGGTGTGAGTGAAGTTGCCGTGTCCTCAGAAGGCCGGCAGAGACGGGGCTGAGCAGGCTGGCAGCTCGGCGCCTGAGGACAGAAACCAGCTGCTGGAAGCAGAGCCGGGATCTAGGTGACCACTGGCATTTTGCTCCAGACATGACCAGGGCACTTGGCAGGAGCAGCACCAACTGCCAGCACAAGTATCTCATAGAAAACACTGGGGGAAGCCTTGAGTCACAGAGCGGGCAGTACCTTGAGGTCCTGGGGTGGCCTGGCTGTGTACAGCAGGGGCCCTCGCACGGCGCAGAGGTCATGTGTGGCGATGGTAGCCGCCGTCCTCTTCTCGCAGAGCTCGTCGTGGAGCTTGGTCTGCAATGGAGGCAAGAACAGTGGGCTTCCGGCCTGTGGTGCTGCATGCCCCTCTCCCCCCTCCACCTGGCCAAGTTTAGCTGGTGAGTTGGCCAGTGAAGTATCTGCTGGACAGTGGCATCTTTTCCTCCTCTAATTCTAAAAGACTTCATCTGAGTTTCTGAAGAACTCCACCTTGCAGTAAAATCCAGAGAAGAAAACAAGGTGAGCCTTCATGGAAAATGCCAGCAGCTTCTCTTCCCTGATGCTGACCTGAGTCCTACTGGGCATGGCCTGGCAGGGTGGGTGCCAACCTTTGGGGATACCCGGGAGCCCTGTGGACTGACAAAGATGTGCTCTGTATTTTATAAGTGGGGTGGATGTCCCTGGAAACCCTGTCATGAAGATGGTCTAACCCTAGCTCAAGCAGCTCACCACCTGCTGTAAGATTAAAGGTGCCACTTCTGCAGACACCAGGAAATCCATCCAGAAAGGTGACAACCCAAGGACTCCCATTCTAAGTGGCACTACGGCACCTAAGACAGGCTACGTGGGAACAGCATGGGCAGGGGCAAGGGGCCACCCCGCACTAGGGCCACTGGGCTCTCCTATCAAGGGGAGGAGACCAGGAGCACCAGTCACCCAGCTGGGCCCCAAGCTGCGCCCCGTCTCTGACTCCTGGCCCTAGGAAGTGTCCCTGGCACACAGCGCCCCGCGATCGTGCCCTTTTGGCTAACAGCTGGCCCTACCTGGGAGGCGAGGAAGCGCTTGAGTGCATTCCCTGGCTGCAGGTCCATGCCTCGCACGACGGCCCCCACGATGTATGGCCGCACATCCCTGACCTCAGAGCTCACTCTGATCATCAAGGGTCTGGGGTTCTCAGAGACATGCAGGACTCGGAGCAGCAGCTTAGCTGCATCTGCCACCTCTTCCTCTCCCTCACTGCTCTCCCGCCTCTGCTTCCGCTCCCTCTTCTTTTTCCGCGTGTCGTCCTTCTCCAGGGCGTCGGCCCGACCCCGGCCCCGGCCACCCCGGCCCCTGACACGCAGGTACTCCAGGACAGACCGGGTCGGGCAGCCGCTGACCATCTTCTCCAGGCGCTTGTCTCGCAGCTTGTTGCCCCGGAAGTTAATCTCCTTGAGCTTGGGGCAGTCTGCCAGTTCGGCCGGGATCTCACTCAGCTGGTTGTTAGAGAGGTCCAGGGTCTGGGAAGAGACAGGACGGTCAGGCATCCGAGGAGCCCACTCTGTGTCTCCTGATGGCTCAAAGTGCTGCAGCTACATTGTGAAGTCCAGTTCCTGCTGAAGTATCCAGCGCACAAGCACCGAAACAACCCTCCCAGAGGCATAGCGCTTGCCCAAGGGACTCCGAAGGGCAGTGACTTCTGTACCCCTTCCTCTGACTTGCCAGCTTGGGGGGGAAGAGGAGGGCCTGTGACCAAATGTGCACCTGCTATTTGAGTAAACTGGTGCCTCTCCCCTCAAGAAACAGATTCCTCAGACAGGAGGAATTAAAAAAAAAAATGAGCAAAAAGGAAAGAATATAGCAATGCCACCAACAACACTGCTCTTCCTCCTAGTGAAGCATGGAATCACCAGCCACACAACGAATATGTTCTCTCATGTCCTGCAGGAGCAAAGCTATGGAAAGGGCTCGTTGTGATGGCTCTCGGCCCTCTGTGGGGCCCAGAAAAGCACTGATGTCACCATGTCTATGCCACAAAGGTCCTCAAGAAGCCCTGTGGCTGAGGAGGAGCCCTCCATGGCCGCCATCAAACCCAATGCCCCCTTCCTGGAGTGGGGCCAGGGTGCAAGTCTCCCCAGTTCTCCCCACCACCGTTTCTTCCCCTGAGGTACCCAGATCAGCTGACTGTCACAGCCTGGCCTTGGAAAACCAGAGTCAAGGACACTTTATCATGTCCCTTCAGGGCCAGTGGGAAGTTCTGCTCCAGTACACTGGCTGTCACCTGAGGCAGATGCACTCTGCACCGCACTCAGAGGTGAAGGCCTGGGCTGCTGGGGGCTCAGTCCTGCACTGTGGTAATTGGGAGGTCCCCTTCACATTAGAGAAGGCAGGGACTCTGCTACTCTGGTTGGCAAGGCCAAGTTCAGTGGTGCTTCTGAAAGCCTGAGAAAATGACAAAGGGATCTTCTGGAGCCGCTGGCTTGAGCCATCAGACCAGGGATACCAAGCCTGTCTCCAGACAGAGGGGAAAACTACAGAGACGGAGAAAGAGAACACACACACCTGTGGAGAGAGCTTGGGACCCAAGGCTGGCCTGGACACAAGGTGCTGTGGGGATGGGGCTGCAGTAACTGCAGGCAGGAAGCCTCACCCAAACGCCTAGGGTCACAGTGTGAAAGCCTGCAGGTTTGCAACACCTGTGCACATGATTAACTTGGAGGGCAGCAGGTGCTGGGACCACACATGTGTGCCCACTGCAGAAGTCACCGAGGTTCCCACACACGCCTGGAGTGGCTTCTGGGCTGTAACTATAACCCTGCACATGAGGCCAGGTGTGAAGCTTTCTCTTGGTGTCATTACATGAGTATTAAAAACACAGCTAAGAGCCAGGCGTGGTGGCTCACGCCTGTAATCCCAGCACTGGGGAGGAAGAGACAGGAGGATTGCTGAATTCGAGGCTTGCCTGGGCTACATAGTGAGCTCAGGGCCAGCCTGGACTACAAAGCAAGACCCTGTCTCAAAAAAAAAAAAAAACCCAAACAAAACAACAACAACAACAACAAAACACAGCTAAGACTATGGAGCATTTGGATGCTGGAGTTTGGATTAGGCAAGTTTGACCTATGTTTTGTGACATTCTTGGGCAGGGTGGGATCCCCACAGCTGGGGAGAGCCATTCCAGCAACAGGGCCTGGCATCCCCAGAACCTTTTCCTGAGCCTCCCACAGGTGCACTGCCCCTGAGCCAGGGTCTCCAGAGCTTGACCTCCCCTCCTAGCTGCCGCAGTGCTGGGAAATCTCCAATTCCATGCAGACTCGCTAAATGCAGCACTGCTGCTTCCAGGGTGAAAAGCAGGTGATTTAAGACTGGGACATAGCAGGCTGGGAAGCCAGGGCTGCAGACGCATATGAGGCTGGTTCAGCAAGTGCCTGCTGGGATCCTCAAGAGGCCAGCACCCTAGGCAAGACCATGCCACAGTGGGATGCAGTGGCCTGACTGGCAGCTCAGGGTCTGCAGAAGCTCCCGTGGAAGCAGGGAGAGCACCCAGAGAAGCAGATCAGCGCACTATGGGGTAAAGCCCCTGATCTGGGTCCTTGTGAGAAGCGTGGGAACCCTGCTGACCAGGTACACCTGCTCTTTTCCAACTCCACTGGATTTGACTGTGGGACCCAGAATGGTACCTTTGTCATGGAAACAAAGCCACAGTTTCAGGCACAAAGGTGAACACCAGGAAGCATCTGGGCTCTCCTAGGAGGGTGGGCAGTGTGGGGAGCCTGAACAGAGCAGGCACAACCTGTGGGACGCTGTGCACACTGTGCTGACGGCCCCACGCCCAGTGGATGTGCTGCAGCACCTGTGCTTGGTCCGTGGACAGTGGCCCTGCGTCTGTGTATGCGGCGAGGTGGGATCCAACTGTGTTGCAATGCAGCGTGGACACACACAGCTACATGGGAGTCGCAGAAGGGACTTCCCCTGGGCAGCAGTGAGCTGGCACCTTCCTCAGCAACTAAGAACATGTGAAAACTGGGAAGGACTTAATAATTTCAGTTTCTTTTGTAGGAAGAGAAGTTCTCAGAAGTTGTATTTTGTTATGTACTGTACCAACTCTCCACCATGAATGTCATCATTACATACTGCCAACGTGTACTAATGAAAGTTAAAAGAAAAAAGTGGAATTTCTCCACAGAGCACTACCACAGGAGCAGTCCATATGTGAGCTCCAGACAAGGGCCAGTCCTGGGGCCAAGGAGAAATCCTGACAGGGAGCCTCTGCCAGCTAAGGTGCTGCCCAGGCCACTGTGGAAGCCCCAGCTGGTCAGCACCTTGAGCTGGCACACTGACTACTTTGGGGGCAGGCAGGAGTGACACAATGCATGGGCCCAAAGAGTCACAGAACCCCAGAAAAAGAGAATAAAGGCCAGCCTGAATGCTCTCAGGTCTCCTTCAGAGGGCAGCAAGAAAAACAGGGCAACAGGCCCTGTCTCAACCATGTGAGACAGGACAACAAAAGTTAGGGCCAGTGAGCTCCTCAGTCCCTTGTGCTCAGTGGCTGGGCTGAGTGAGGACAGTGGCAGCTAAGCCTGGTGGCAGCCCCCAGAGAGTGGGCCTGGGCCCAGGCACTTGTAGTCTCTCTCCTCTGGGAGGTGGGTGGAGTAGTGACTCTGTGCTGGCACTCCAGCCCCCTGGGCAAACCAGCTTCCTGCTGCCCACAACCTTGCCAGTGCTCCTGTGAGCCTGGACTGGGCTCTCTCCACTTGTTTAAGCTGCAGAATTCCATGAGGTGCGGGATACTAGCTCCAGACCACAGCCGGAAGGCCTGGGGGCTACTGCTTCCATGCTGAGGAGCCCTGAGCCACCATGTGAGGGGGGAAGCAAGATGAAACGCAGACAGCAGCCAGCTACTCAGCTCACAACCAACTAAACAAAGCCACCAACGTGCAAGAGGAGATCGGCTAGCTGAGTCACCTTGAGCATCTGTCAGTGAGAACCATCTGTCTGCCACATGTGCTAATGAGTCACTGTGGTAAGGTGCATACCTAGGCCATAAAACTTCTGGAAAATAAAAAAAAATCTGCCAGATGAGAAGGCAGCGCAGAGAGCGTCTCTTGTCACATGTTAGCTGTGAAGGGACACCTTAAACCCCAGAGGCCTGAGGTACCATGAAGTCACACCACAGCCTCTTCCACCCAGGAAACCACAGCAGGCACCTCATTCTGCACAGTGCATTGTCAGGTTCTCCCAGCTAAAAAAACTCTTACACAAATAGATGTCTTTCTATATAAACATTTGCACAAAATCAGACGCTGTATTTTAGGAGTAACATGTTCAGAAAACTCAGTTGCTAAACTGTATACCTATTATAAATGTCTAAACTCCGGGTGAGATGCAGGAAGAAGAAATGCTGAGGATGATCCAAAGGAAACTCTTGTCCCTCACTCCACAGATTTAAGGGGCGCCTGCTGGCCACTGGTTACGCTGTGACCAGGGACTTCCACGACGCAGCCCACAGGGAAACCCAGAGTGCAGACTGTGAAACACAAACCACTACCCCGACCTCAGAGAGTGGTGAAATCCGGAACAGGAAAACTATCACGCGGCATCACGCAAACTCCACTACTTCAAGGCTCCTTAACTCAATTCACAAATATTAAAAAATTAAGACATAGGTTGTCCCTATTCTAATCAAGGTGAAAGCCAAGTTGGCTAACAGCTACAAAGAGCAAGCGAGTTCAGGACCCCTGGATGTGCTGAGCACAGATGCCCTAAGGCCCAGTGCCCGGGCAGGCTCCCCAGCCCACCCCGGGGCGGGACCCGGCTGACCTTGAGCGAGGTCAGGTGCGCGATGTCTGGGCTGAGCTCCCGCAGGCGGTTGTCCGCGGCAGCCAGCTCGCTGAGCAATGGCAGCGCACCAGGGCTGAAGAGCTCGGCGGGGAAGGAATCCAGGAGGTTGCCGGTGAGGTTAAGGCTCTGCAGGCGCGGGGCGCAGCGGGCCAGGTCGGCGGGCAGCTCACGCAGCCGGTTGCCGCTGAGGTTCAGACTCTGCAGTTGCGGGAGGCCGGGCGGCTCGGCTGGGCCCAGGCCCTGGCCCGGCGGCAGCGCTTCCAGCTCATTGCCTGATAAATCGAGCACGCGCAGCGCCAGCAGCGGCCCCAGCTCGGGGCTCAGGCCAGGGCCCAGAGCGTTGCCCCGCAGCACCAGACTATGCAGTTGCGGCAGCCCCTGAGCCAGGCCCGGCCCCGGAGCGCGCAGGATGCCGCAGCCGCTCACCTCCAGGTAGTGCAGCAGCGGCAGCGTGAAGAGCCGTGGGGGCAGGCAGCCTCCTGCCGCCCGCACCCGCTCCTCCAGTCTGGGCCCCGTGAGTAGCAGCTCGCGCCGGCGCTCGCGCTCCGCCAGCTCGAGCTCGGGCCAGGCCTCTGATACTGCCGTCGCAGCCATCATGCAGCTACCGCCTGCGCCGGACTTCCGGGGCCCTGTGCGTCGCTTCCGGCCTGTGCCGGAAGAGGCCATAGAGAGCGCGATCGGACCCTAGAGAGTCACGGTCCGGACAGTCTCCGCAACGTCCAGGCCTGGCTCCTCGCTTTCCGCTCCCAAGTCCGCTCCTGTGTCAGGCCTGTCCCCAACCTCTCTGGAAGTCCACTCAGATGGCTCTGCTGGCCCGTGGAAGACGCTGGCCCTTGGGACCCGCCATGGAGACCGTGTCAACCACTACGTCACCAGTGTGCCTCGGCCGCGGTCCTGATTGGGCGTGGGTGCTGGGAGTCGAACCCTCGGTCTCCAGCATATTAGGCAGGTGCTCTGCAGCCATGATCTCATCCTAAACCCTAGGGCTTTTTTTTGTACAAATAAAAAGTGAACACTAAGGTTTTGCTAGGCAGGCGCTAACTATGATTGATTTACAGACTCGGTCCGGGAAAGGCTCGAGGACACTCCAGAAATCCATCCTTCTGCCTACAATCTGCAGGGCACCCACGGAAGGTTTCTGTGAGCTGTCCTCAGAGCTTGAACTCTGGCTGCAGAAATCTCCGGGCAATCGATCTCCCTCTTCTAGTATAAAAAGAGCAGTCTTGGGAGTTGTGGTGTGGTGATGCACTCCTGTAATGCCAGGGCTTCTGGAGGCTGAGGCAGGAGGATTGCTGTGAGTTTGAGAGCAGACTGGACTACAAAGGGAGACCTTGTCTCAAAAAACCAAAACCAAACTCCAAACATTATAACACAGAAGGGACCCATTGGTCCATTGATTTTGAGATAGAACTTAAAATACTGTTTAATGTTAAAATAATGATTAACTACATTTACATTTGGATATTTAGTTTTGTTTTGTTTTTTCGGGGCTTGGGATGGAACCTAGGCCTAGGTGAATGCTGTGCCACTGAGTCATGTCTTGAGCTCTGTTTTATTATATCTGTTGATTATACAGGAAAAAAATTGTATTTTTAGAACAGGGTCTTGCTTTGTAGTTCAGGCTGTCCCTGAGCTCACTATGTAGCCCAGGCTAGCCTCAAACTCAGCAGTCCTCCTGACTCTGCCTCCCAAAGTGCTGGAATTACAGGAGTGAGCCACCACTCTTGGCATTATGGTATATGTTACTGTGATTGTTGGTGGGCATGAGTCACCATGCCCAGCCTTGTGGTGTGTGGTTATTGGGAATCGAACTTGGGACCTTGCACTTGCAAGGCAGATGTCTGAACCACTGAGCTAAATCCCTGGCCCAGGAAAAATTTAAGTTACACTTAATCTGTACCTTTTATGGTTTGAGGTTAATTGTATAAATTTTAAATGCATTGGGTATTAAGTTGCTTTAATTTTTTTACATGAATTGTGGAATATTTCAATTTATTTTTATTATTTTCCTAGTACCAGGGATTGAACATAGGACTCTAGGCAAGTGCCATACCCCTGAGCTAAATGCCCAGCCTGTAGAATATTTTTAGTAAAAATATTGTTTTTATGAGTAAATAGTAAAATTGCAATATTTTTATTTTTCTGTAGTCTTGCCATCACTAACTTGTTAATTATTAATTATTTTCTGAGTTCCTTAGAGATTGTGGAGGCCTCTTTGTCATGTGGTGCAGACCTGAGGCATGTCCTGAGTGGATATGTATGCTGGGCAGGATAATAGCAACTCAGGCTGTCTACATCCTAGTTCCCAGAACCTGTAAATATGTTCAGTAAGGTGCAATGCACACAGCCAAGTCTGAGCCAGCTCTGGGCTGGAATCCTTAGGTCTGCCTCTGTTTCCCCAGCTGGCTCAGATTTGGCTGTGTGGGAGGAACTGCTCCAGGCTTTTGGATAGTGCAGGCCAGGGAGAGAGTGACCTGGGTGCTCGGTTGAGCAGGCCCCGCTTGGGTCCCAGCTGTGCCTGCCCTGGGTGCAGAGCCTGCAGGCCAGAGCTCCTTCCCAGAGGAAGCAGCCTGACATGTGACTGGAGCTGACTTTCTTTGGCTCCAGGAACTTGCTGCCAAGGATCCAGCATGTGACATCAGCCCCAGGTCAGGTAGCAGAGGTGAGGAGCCTGAGGACCTCGG
The DNA here is from genome assembly GCA_004025085.1 of Thryonomys swinderianus. Lineage (NCBI taxonomy): Eukaryota > Metazoa > Chordata > Mammalia > Rodentia > Thryonomyidae > Thryonomys > Thryonomys swinderianus. Next base: position 23,210 of record PVIC010009656.1, read on the forward strand.
TGCACAGCCACGTACAGGATTTACAGACGCTGTGGTTTGGGGTTGCTCTCTCCCTCTGTCCAGGGTGGGCGGGCTGCAGCTGGGCTAAAGACCATTTACCAGCCCTGGAGCTGATTCCTAGCTCCCCTACGTGCCCTCAAGGGTTGGGGCCTTGGGGCCTGGTGACCATGTTACCCTCCAGAGCCGTGGCTCGTGTGTGGACCGTGTGCCTGTGTTCACAACAGTCCTGGTCAGGGACCCAGGCCTTGGGCTGGGCAGGCCAGGGTCAGCTGCCAGCTTCTGTCCTTACCCAGCTGGGCGAGGCAGGGCCTGTGCCCACCTGTTGACCAGAATGTGGTTAGCAGCATCCCCAGTGCTCCTCACTCAGCCCAAGTGGGCTGTGTGGAGTGTGACAGGAAGATACCCTGCCTTGGAACCCTTGGCTTTCAGGACAAGAGGGGTGCTGTGCTGAGGAGGAAGCCCTGGCACCAGGACAGGGAGCCCTGGCACCAGGACTGCCCCTGCTGTCACCTGGGCACTCTGAGCACAGCTCTCTCAGGTTGTCCACTCTCTGATGCACAGTACTATGTGGTGCCGCCCTCCTCCCGTCTGTCTTTTTGGTGGCCAAACCTTACTGTGTTGCAGTGACAGTGGCCCTGGGGACCCTGGGGCTTGTCTGGGTGGGTGATGGGGGCACCTGCTTCCCATGAGGAGCTGTCCCCATTTTGCAGTGCTGGGGCCAAGGGCTGCTGGCCCAGGCTGAGGGGGCTGGAGTGGGCTCTTCTGAGGCATGGGCCCCGGTGCAGATACCCCATGGGTATTGAACCAGGATGGGGGATATACCCCAAGGTGCTGTTCCATTTTGTTTGTCCACAGCAAGCTTCAGGGGTAAGCCTGTCCCCAGGACTTGGGACCCAACAGACAGCCTCACAGCGCAGGAGCCCGAGACTTTCCCTTGCTAAGACTTATACTACCTTTGGGGATTCAGCCTGCCCTGCCCTCATGCTAGGCCAGTTCCATGACTCCTACCACATGGGGGCCAGGGACCCTGAAGGTGGCCTGTTGGCATCTCTGAGCAGGAAAAAGGCCTCAGATGCTGTCAGAGCCAACTTTGCCATGGTCTGTGACATCATAGAAGGTAGCACAGGAAGCTCACTCTGGGGCCCCTGATGAGAGGGCAGGTGATGTGGGGAGCAGCAGCCTCTGCAGCCCCAACTTCCATGTCATTGGCATCTAAGAGCTCCCTTGGCACAGCCGGACATTCTGGAATGTTACACATTTCTTGTACAGGAGGAAGCTGGTGGGCACCTGCTGTCACCCACATGTACCATAGAACCTGGTGGTGTCTCCAGCAAACCCATCTGGCGGCTCTCAGGGCAGCTCAATACTCTGCTGAGAAACTTCCAACCTGCTTTCCAAAGACTGTGTAGACATGCTTGTGTTTATAGCATCAAGGGGATTTTCAAAGTGTTTTAAAATTTCAATTATGAAATAAATGACAAGATATTACCAGGCGTGGTTGCTCATGCCTGTCATCCCAGCACTCAGAGGTAGAGGCAGGGGGAATTGGTGTTAGAGACTAGCCTGGGGCTACGTAGTGAGCTCAGGGTCAGCCTTAACTACAAAGTGAGACCCCGTCTCAAAAAAAACACAAAACAAACCAAAATGACAAGATACTTAGTGAGTTTTAAATTTTATTAATATATTCCAGGTGAGTTAACCCATAAGCCCTTAAGTAGTAACAATAAAAATATATTATTTTATAATTCTGGTTCCTGAAATAATGGTAAATAGAAAACTATGTTAAAACATTAAAATTGCAAATTGTCATTAAAGATATTTACATTTGTATTCTAATGTAAATGTAGCAGTACAATCCTTGTGGATTTTTAAATATCTTAAGATATGAAAATAATATAAACAAGGGCTATCAAATACCCACAACATAATCATAAATGAAAACACACTTATTTGTTAGTCTCCACGTGTCCATATTTAATTTTGAATGGTGAAGGGATCACACAGCTCCTCTTGTTCTCCATGCTTTACTCGGTCTCTGTGAAGTTTTCGGCAGCCACTAGCCACGGCCAGAATCACTGCTATAGAAACATGACCCTAAGAATAAGGTGGGGACCAGTTTTGTTTGTTAATCACCAAAAATACATTTATTTTTTGAGACAGCATCTTCTGTGTAGTCCAGGCTGGCCCTGAACTCACTATATAGCCTCGCCTGGCCAGTGATCCTGTCTCAGCCTCCTGAGTGCTGGGATGACAGGCATGAGCCACCACACCTGGCTAATCATATATATATACATATATACATATATATGTATATATATATATATTTTTACAAATATCTTAAAACAGAGAGAGACACTATGTAATATATTTAGTTTGGACTGCAGAAAAAAATTCTCATTACCATTCTATTTAAAGGAGTGCGTTCTCTGTTAAGAGATACATTAATAGACAGTGCCCAACGTCTCTGGGAAAAGCACCACTCTGTAGACACCCTGGCACCTGTACTTTTCGTTGTCTAGTAGCCCAGGCAAGCCTCTAGCTCACCAATCCTCCTGCCTCTGCCTCCCCAGTGCTGGGATTACAGGTGTGAGCCACCACGGCCAGCACTGTGGTATGTGATACTGATAGCTGCTGTGCTTGAGTCACCACGTCACTAGTATTGTATGTGGTCACCAAGGATTGAACCAGGGACCTTGCACTTGCTAGACAGCTGCTGGAACCACTGAGCTAAATTTCTGGCCCCACACTAGATTATCATCTTGGTAGGTCTTGTTCTTCCACAACCACACTGAGCTTTTAGTTTGCCAAAAACAGAGGTTAATTAATCCAAATCCTTGGTCACGAAGGTACCCGGGAGCTTGCTGTTCACACACCTATTTCTTTTTCTTTTTCTTTTTTTTGAGACAGGGTCTCGCTTTGCAGTTCAGGCTGGCCCTGAGCTATGTAGCCCAGGCAAGCCTCGAACTCAGCAATCCTCCTGTCTCTGCCTCCCGAGTGCTGGGATGACAGGCATGAGCCACCATGCCTGGCACACCTATTTCTTTTGAGACAGGATCTCGCTATGTAGTTCAGTCTGGCCTTGAACTCTGCATGATCCACCTGCCTCAAGTACTATTAGTTTGATATGTATTTTGTTGTTTCACATGGTTGGGCATTAAAAACTTTCATATACCAATCACAGGGTAACAATTCCCTTGTCCTAAATACTTCTGAGTGCCTTTTAAAAGCCGCCCACACAATCTCAGGATGCAAGCAGTGCCCTGGCCACTGTGGAGGGTAGCCTGTCCCTCAGTCCACGGTTGCCTGGCACTTGGAGCAGAGGTGAAGATGGAGACAAGATAGGATGGGTGTCTCCAAGTGGGTATGAAGCTCCTCTCCTTGGCCGCTGGAGGAGACCCTGGTCCCAGCTGGCCAGAGGAACTGCTTTCTGAGGTCTGTGCTGTGTCGGAGTCAGCGTCAGTCTTGGCATCCTGTGAAGTGTCTGAAAGAGTGGACTTCCCATTCACTTACAAGTTGGGGGAAAGGACAGTGTGACAGGCCTGAGCTGCCAGGGCTTAGAGGAGGCGTTTAGTGCCAGGGTTGCCAGGCAGGAAAGCACTTGCCCCACAGTGCTTTCTCCAGGGCTTGGCCAGTGAGGATGTGGCCCTGAGCACAGGCGGGACAGATGCCACAGGCTGGGTCTCAGGGATGCGCAGGCAGAAGGGCTGAGAGCAAGGTGCATATACTCCTGTTCACCCTGACTCCTCTGTGGGCTGTCAGGCTGCCTACCCTTCTGAGGCTGCAGGGCTGGGGCCTAGGGCCGCATGGGGCGGGGACTGAGCTCCAGGTTCTTTGGTCAGAGCTGTGCGCTCGCTGTCCAGCAAGACAGAGCAGGTGCAGCACGTGGAGGGCTGGGTGAGGTGCAGTAGGACAGAGTGGGACTGTACACCCAGTTTTCTGGAGAAAGGCCTTCGGGTCAGCACCCAGCCTGGTTCCCGGCAGAGACAGTGCAGTCTGTCACTGCCTGCTGTATGTCCTGCTGGAGCTCTTGCTCAGGCCTCCCTTCGGGGTGGGGATTTTGCTCCCAGCCTTCAGTCCTGAGGTTCCTGACTTGGCTGTTGCGGGGCCTTTACCTGTGATGTAGACACAGACACAGGGCGCCGGGATCATGTCAGAGCAGGGGTCATGGCCCAGGTGACCACAGGGAGGCCCAGGAGCCCAGAGCGGGCAGCAGAGCGTGGCTTGGGTGGTGGCCACCTCCCAGCTGGTGTGGTAGGCACTGGACAGCGGTCACAGCCCTCAGGTACCTAACATGGGGAGCTGTGTGGCAGCGGAGCAGAGGGCAGACGGTGCTGCCCAGCCGTGAACACAGGGCCAGCTCTGAGGTAGGGCGCAGGGGTGAGGAAGCTTTTGCTTCTGTCGCCCGTTTGTAGAGCCAAGGTGAGGGTGATGTGGGCCATACAACATGGGGACACACAGACCAGGCCCTCTGTGCCACCGCTCTGCTACCCTGGTGCCTCCCCATAGGGACCTCGACCATTCTCTGCGTCTACTTCTAGGACCCATAAACCTGACATGAAGTAACTCAGCCAGTGGTTCACTGATTGGACCATGGCTTCATCTATGGATCTGCTGTACTTTATGCTGCAGCAGGCACCAGGGCCACACACTGCCCTCAAGGTATTGGGGAGTGACCCTTCCTAGTGCAGCTGTATACAGAGCCAGGCTAGAGGTACAAGGACACTTGGGTGTGGGCAGAACTCACCCTGCTGTGGAGCCAAGGCCCTGGGCAGGATGTGTGTCTTGCGCAGGTTCATGGTGCAGCCTGCGGGGCCCATCAAGTGTGCCTTCCATGCCTGTGGGCAGAGGAGGTGGAGGTCAGGGTGGCAGCTCAGTACCAGAGCTGCAGAAGAATGGCTCTGGGTCTGGTAGGGACCCAGGGGTCCCTCCCTGGGGCAGCCTGGAGCCCACAGCCCCACGGCCTGCACTTTACACCCCAGCCAGGTTCCAGGAGTGAGTGGGCGGCTCCCATGCTGCTCTGGAATCACCTCAGCTGTCCAGCACCTGCACCAGGACCACCCAGAGGGTGCGTGTATCCAGAAAGGGCTCCTGTCTGGGTCAGGCCCTCACCTCTTCTCCCGGAGTGAAATTCTCATGGCACAAAGGACACCGGTTTGCCAGCTTCTCGGATTTGGCAGCTGAAGTGATGGTGAGAAGGATGCGGTTGCTGTACGAGTGTGAGTGCAGGGAGGGATCCCACACACGTATGCTGCTCCTGCCCCCGCCCCTGCCTGGGCACTCACGGTTACACTCCTTTGCTTTTATGTGCTGGGGCAGCTCTTCCTTCGGGATGGCCTCACTGCAGCGGTAACACTTCCCGAATGCGTCCCGGTGGTCACACTCCGTCAGCAGGTGCTCCGTCAGGCTGGCAATCTCCACCACCTGCGCCCGGCCCAGAACAGGGCACAGTGCTGAGCACATGGAGTGCCCCTTATAAGCCCAGCAGGCCACGTGTCTGCCTGTCCTCAGTCCCCCTCCCAATGTCTGTGGTCAATTCTTGCACTCAGCACTGTTAAGAGGCAGAGATATGCGGAACTGCAGCTGATTTGGGGTGACTGTGTATCAGGGGACACAAGCAGCTTGAGGGTTCAACGTATGGGCTTGGGTTCAGGCTTGGGCTTCCTGGTGTTCCCGAGACTGTGCAAAGGTGGAGGACTCCGGCCGTCTCATCTCTGGCACCGATGACTTATGCTGTGGCTGCACACTGCTGGGGAGGGCATGGCCCCTGACTGCGGAGCCTAGTGTGGGAGGCTCTGCTTGCTTGGGAGCTTCCCTGCTGGCCTGCAAGAGCCCCTTTCTCTACCAGCTTTCCTTCTGTGAAGGGGAAGGCCCAGTGGGTTAGAAGAGTGTGTGAACCAGGTCACAGGGCATGAGTCCTGAGAGACCAGCAGGACAACCACTGAATTAGCGGCCTTGCTTTCTGGAAAAGGGAGACGCGGGTCAGGTGGTGGTCCCATCTGCTCACTGTGCAGGGCTCCCATCCCGATGTGCAAGGTGATGGTAAGTTGGGGACCGAGTATACCTCTCAGCACTGTGGGCAAGATTGCAGCCCCTTCACAACAAGTCAGTGTGGCTGGCAAGGCTTGGCTGAAGACATGGGATATCCCAGGCTGTCAGCTGGCACCATCACATGACAGCGCCCCTCAGCTTAGCTTGGCAGCCGGGCAATGATACAGGTGACGAGCCTAGGCTACAGGTGCTCAGGAACCCAAGAATGTCAGCGTTAACACGTGTACCGCTTTCTCAGCTAAGTGCAGCCCGGCTGCCCATGGCTGCATACAGGAGCAAAGCGTGGTCCCCAAGACTGTGGCTCAGTGGGCAGAAACTCTGGACACAAGAGGCCTCACATAGCACGTGGCCACTTCATTCAGAGCCCAAGCCGCACACTGCAGTGTGGTGTCTGAAACCAGGACAGGCATGGCTTCAGGGAGAGTGTCCCTGGGCTGGCGTAATGAGAAAGCTGTCTGCAACATGGCTCTGGGCCTGACCTGCCTGCAGTGGCCACAGCGCGTGAGCATGAGGCAGTGCTTCCAGTAGTGCAGGTCCAGACCCTCATCCGTGAAGGCCTCGCTCCGCTGCCCACAGAAGATGCACAGGCTGCAGGAGAAGTGGAGGCAGCGGTGAGTCCTGACCTGCAGCTCTGTGCCCTCCCTCACCTCCTGAGCCCAAGGCGCACTGGCTTGAAGGGTGATAGGGCCATCAGGGCCCAGAGTTTTCACCTGGCAGCAGCAGAAGACAGGCTGTGTGGTGCCACCACGTGCACAGAACAGTGTAGGCCCCAGGGAAGGCAGTCCGTTTCTCTTCCCCTGCTGCAGGCTTATTGTTGTGGCCCTCCCTGGGGTCACCCGCTCTGAGGCTGAGATCTCCCTTGTCTCCCCTTGTGAGTCAGAGGACCCAGCCCCGCCCAGGGCCCTTTGAGACACTGGCCTGGCCTGACTCACTTGTCTAGGTAGTGGCTGCCTGGGACTTCCGGGGCATCCACTGGGGCTGCCTTTTTGTCCAGGGTGCCTAGAGAGATGGAGAGAGGACAGTTTCAGTAGCTCCTCATAGAAAGACTTCCATTTTCATGATGTCTGTCATGTGCTGTGCACTGTAACTGTGGAGGCATCTAACCCGTGGCAGGTGCTCAGGGCTCATGGACTTACCCTGGTTCCTGGGCTTCTCAGGGTCCCTCTCCTTTTCCTAAAGGAGAAAGAGGCAAGTCAGGGACAGCTCTGTGGGCCAACTGTGTGCACCTGGTCTGAGTGTCTCCAAGCTTTCTTCCATGGGCACTCACTGCTCTGTTCTCTCTGAAGTCACTCCCTGGGGCCTAGCCCCACTGCTCCACAGAAGCTGGCCATGCCAGGGCCCCTGATCTGTTCCACAGGCACCTGCTCAGGTCCTGCTAGCACAGGGCTCTGTGGCACTGTCCTAATGGCAGATGGTGTCCCTGTAGTGGGATCTATGAGTGTGGGCAGTGTGAGCCACACTGGTGGCGACCCTCATGTCCTCCTTTGTGAGCCACTGGGATGTGACTGAGCCGTGTGCCCTCTTGTGGGTGCTGTGAACACTGGCAGAGGCAATGGTGCTGACCTGGAGCGCGCATCTCCAGCTCCCTCTCTCTGGTGTCCTTTTTTCCTGGGGACTCTCACATTCCGTCCTCTAGTGGGACTGATGCTAAAGTGTTAGCTATTCAGCCCAGCCTTCCCCCACTTCTCCCGCTTTGCCCATGGGGAGGTAGCACAGCACAGTGGGCAGCCATACACCCGCAGGGCCGAGGGCATGCTTGCCTTGCACAGTGGAACTCTGCAACCCGACCAGTGGCTTCCCAGCTCCCCTGCTTGTTCTTGGTGCAAAGAATTCCCTTTCCCTTTCAGGGCCTCAATTACCCCTCTAGATGCAGGGCGGCATGGAGGGACCTGGGGTCCCGAGCCCGAGCGCCTGTGGGACATGCTGCCCAGCTGCCCTCTCAGGGCAAAGGACGCTGAGGGGAGTGGTGCTCCTCCCACCGTCTCTTTTCTCCAGCACAGCAGAGGGGCTGGTACTGGCCCAGGACTGGCAGTATGGTGGGTGAGGCCTTTTGTTTGCTCGCAGACTATTTAAAGGTGAGCAAGGACAAAGATGCTGTCCATGACCTACGAGACCAGGGCGTGCATCTCCATGCCACAGAGGCCGCTCCTGGGAGGGCAAGGCCAAGGCCAAGGGCATGCTGGCTCTCACACCTCAGTCTCAGCCTGGATTTCTTTCAGAGTTGCCAGCTGCCCTTGCAGGACTTTGATTTCTTCTTTCTTTTGTTTTTCTGCTTCTTCTGTAGCTGCTTTTTTTTGTGCCTGGTTAAAAAAAAAGTCATTTTGCCATCAGAATAGCTTTTTGAGGGGCTGGGAACTTAGCAGAGTAGTTCTGGCCTTATAAGTGCAAGATTACAAGTTCTATCTCTGGTACCAAAAAAAGAATAGCTTTCTAGGGTAGTCTTAGATATCAGGGGACAAATTATTGGGTGCAAATACATCTTTCTTGGTATTCACTGAGCTGAATGTAACTAGGACTGGAAATATATTCTTTGGGTGAATTTATTTTATTTTTTTTTGAGACAGGGTCTCGCTTTGCAGTTCAGGCTGGCCCTGAGCTCACTATGTAGCCCAGGGAAACCTTGAACTCAGCAGTCCTCCTGTCTCTGCCTCCCGAGTGCTGGCATGACAGGCGTGAGCCACCAAGCCCGGCTATTTTAGTTTTTTGAGACAGGGTCTCGCTTTGTAGTTCAGGCTGGCCCTGAGCTCACTATGTAGCCCAGGCAAGCCTTGAACTCAGGAATCCTCCTGCCTGTGTCTCCTGAGTGCTGGGATTACAGGTGTGAGCCACCATGCTCAGCATTGTGGGGTGTGGTACTAATTGTTGGGGAGCATGAGTCACCGCACCAGATACCATATCCTTGTATATGGTTACCAGCATCAAACCAGGGACCTTGCACTTGCTAGGCAGGCGCCAGAGCCACTGAGGTAAATCTCTGGCCCTCTTTGGCTGAATTTAGTACATGTCTATTGATGGAATGAACTCAGAGGCTGTCACAGAGGGAGTGAGGGTCTTCCTGCCAGAAGTGGCAGGGCCAGAATCTAAACTCAGGATTCCCCAGGGTTCCTGGTGCTGGGATGTGTCAGGTATAGGCCTGGGCCCAGGCCCATGTGGCCCCTTACCCTCAGCTCGGTGTGGGTGGGCCTGCCATCTATTCTGGTGAATCCCTCGAAGATGGTCTTGTAGAGGAGGTTCCTGCGTGTGCTGCTGTCATCTTGAGGAAGGTACTCAAGGACGAGGGCCTGGTGCTGTGTGTACATGTCCAGGATGACTCTGACTGCTGTCTCCCGAACTTCGTACACCCTGTGCTCGAGGGCGCTCACGGTGAACTGAGGACCAAGTCCAAAGGGCTCCCTGGCATCAGGTGTCAGAGAGGACCACAGACCCGAATCCCATGGCTGCAGGCCAAAGGCTCCTCTTTGCAGTCCCCTGTACACAGGGCCTCAGGGCATGTTCATCTGTTTGTGTTCTGTGTGCAGCTTGGCTGCACTGCTATCCCCTGGGGTGGGCCAGAGGGAGCCGCACCATCCAGCCCATGAAAAGGGGGTGGTCAACTGTTCTGTGCTGAGCCCTGACTGCCAGTGTTTGTCCCTCAGCACTACGGCGGCCGTGGCTAACACAGGATATGATGTAGGCGCCAGCCTAGGGGTAGGACCACGCTCTTGCTGCCCAGGGAGCCAGGAAGGTAGTGGCACTGTGGTGCACTGGCCAAATGGCTGTCTGGCAACTCCAACTCTTGGGCCTCTGGGCAGCAGTGCTGGGAGAAATGGAGGGACCCAGAGGGTCCACCAGTCTGGGCCAGGAGTCATTGGAGAACCTGGAGGAGTCCCTGGTGGTGATCAGGCTGGGGTGGGGCAGTTGTGTGGATGCAGGGTGAGGCTTGGGTCCAACGGACTAAGCACAGATCACAGGCTACAGCATGAAGACTGCACTATAGGCGAGACCCCGTGGGGGTTTCTTAGACTGATGGACACGCCCTGTGCTGCAGGCATCAGTCGTGCCGCCCTTACCTTCATCACGCTGTCTACAGTGAAGCCCGTGCCCACGGTGCCCAGGTCCCGCAGCAGCCGGGCTAGCAGATCCATCTGACTCACGGCCAGGCGGGCTGAGCAGTTAGGTTTCAGTGGCTGCACCAAGTAGGAAGGGATCATCTGCAGTGCCTGGACCTCCTCACACAGGGCCATTTCCTAGGCAGAGCAGCACAGAGTTTTGTCAGTCTCTGCAGCAAAATGCCAGCAGTGATTCCATCTCACTTAGCACATCAGAGTAAACACTGAAGTGAAGCAGGGACTAAATAACGACCACAACTAACTGCAATAAAGTGATTTATGCCTAAGAACATACTTTTTTCCCTGGTTTTCTTAGACAGGGCCTCCCCATGTAGATCAGGCTGGCCTTGAACTCCTGCCTTGTGATCCTCCTGTGTGCTGAGATTATAAGTGCACACCACTACACTCAGCTCAGATTTCTATTTATTTATTTTTATTTTTGAGACAGGCCCTCACTAAGTAGCCCAAGAGGGCCTCAAACTCATGGCAACTCTCCTGTCTCAGCCTCCCAAGTGCTGAGATTATAGGTGTGCTCACCATGCCAGCTTATATTATCATTTAAAGACTAATAATAATTAGAAAAATCTTAAGTGTAAAATAGAAATGCACAATTATGCAGTGATTAACCCAAGCTTTACAGAAAACATAACTGAACTTGAAAGTTTCTGTTCCCAGTGACCCTCAATCCCAAGGGAGAAGTTTTCTGATTTCTAAAATTCTAAAAGAAATTAGTTTTGCCAAAACCTCAGCAGCATGGGAACTAGGAGAAGGAATCAACAGGTGGGATCTCATCTTATTAAAAAGCTTCCACACAGCAAAAGAAACCACCTGCAGAGCAAGACAACTGACAATATGGGAAAAAAATTTTACCAGCTGGGCTGGAGGGTTAGCTCAGTGGTTCCGGCACCTGCTTCACAAGTGCAAGGTCCTGAGTTCAATCCCCGGTAACCACATATAATGCTGGGTGTGGAGAGACGCCCACCAACAATCAACACCGCATACCACAATGCCGGATGTGGTGGCTCACGCCTGTCATCCCAGCACTCGGGAGGCAGAGACAGGAGGATTGCTGAGTTCGCGGTGGCTTGCCTGGGCACCATAGTGAGCTCAGGGCCAGCCTGAACTACAATGCGAGACCCTGTCTCAAAAAGCAAAAAAAAAAAAAAAAAAAAAAATTTTACCAGCTGTTTCTCAGACAGAGGGTTGCTATCTAGAGTACATAAAAGAGCTTAAAAATATCAGGCCTCCCAAATTTAAAGACCCAACTCAAAAATGGTCATCTGAAATGAACAGACACTTTTCAGAGGAAAAAGTAAAAGCAGCTAAGAAACATATGAAGGAATGTTCAACATCCCTGGTCATTGGAGAGGTACAGATGAAATCACTGAGATTCTATCCCACTCCACAAATGAATGGCTGCTCTCATGAAAACAACCAACAACAAATGCTGGCAAGGCTGTGGATAGGAAGGAACCCTTCTCCACTGTTGGTGGGAATGTAGACTGGTGCAACCACTGTGGAGATCAGTGTGGAGACTCATCAAATCATTAGGATTAGAGGTCCCATTTGACCTTGCTATTCCCCTGCTAGGGATACACATGAAAGAATTAAAAAAGAATCATATCATAGTGACATGTGCACCCTTGTTCTTATCAGCTCAGTTTGTGACAGCTATTTGCAAACAACACAAATGGCCATCAACTGGAGACTGGATAAAGAAGATGTGGTTTTTAAATAAAATGGAGCATTACTCAGCCCTAAAGAACGATAAAATTTGAGTCATTTATTCTCTGATGGATGTGCCTTGATGACATACTCATAGGTAAAATAAACAGATGTGTAAATACCGTATTTTTCCTCTGGTATCAGGAAATGAAGGTGTAAATGAGTTCTAGAATGTATGATAGGTATTGTAAAATAGTAAGAAAATATTCAAGGGGAAAGGGGGGGTGGGAGTAAGTAAAGAAGGGCAAGAAGAAATTTGATGATAAAAAAAGGAAACAAAGTTTATGTATATAGGGGGTAGGGGGTTTGGGGGTGGGGGAATGGGAAGAAATGAGAAGTCATGCCGTGTATTGGTACAAATTCTCAATGACTGTGATCATAACGTGTTTCTAAAATGTACCAATAAAATCAATTAAAAAAAAAGAAATTACTGCCAGGTGTGGTGGCTCATGCCTGTAATCCCAGCACTTGGGAGGCATAGAGAGGAGGATTGCTGAGTTCGAGGCTTGCCTGGATTACATAGTGAGCTCAGAGCCAGCCTGAACTACAAAGCGAGACCCTGTCTCAAAAAAAAAAAAAAAAAAAGAAATTACTTTTTCCATCTGGAAATTCATTGGCATTGCCTTAGTATGTAATGTCAGGCCATGGTAGCCTATGCCTTCATCCTCCTGGCATACAGGAGCAAGACCTGAGTAGGGTGCTCTGTGGGGTGGCCCACTGATGTGCACTCTTGCTCACTATGCGTAACAGGTGTAACTCTTGAGTTGACATGATTACTTATGGGTTAAGACAAAAATAAAGTGTTTTGTTTTTGTTTTCTTGCAGTACTGGGGATTGAACTTGGACCCTTGTGCTTCCAAGGTAAGTGCAGTACCACTTGAGCTAAATCCCCGGCCAGTGAAAATAAAGTTAAGTGTCCTTATATGTTTTAATGTGTCCAAACATGTCTTTCTAGAATTGACATAATTAGCCAGCTACATAGAAAGATTATAAAATATTTAAGTTGCAATAAAGAGATAAATCTTTTTAATTGGCCTGTGGGTCACATCATCTACAACCATCTTTTATTTGATTATATAACTGACTTTGTCTTGGGCCCATGAGTGAAGGGACAAATATAAATGGTAAGAGTAGAATCAGCACTTGGAGAGGCATGGGCGGCAGACTCCTTCTGTGACGGAGATGCCCAAGTTTGCGCCCAAGCAAGTCTGTGCCCAGCTGCTGTGTACATGTTTACCCTGCAGCGCACTGCCATGAGCTGACCTCACATACACAGCCAGAGAGCTCAGAGACTTGTTGGCCACATGAAGACTTGGACTCGGGTCAGTGTGACGCACATCTGCAGCCTGGCATGGGAGGCAGGGGAGGGATGGTTGAGCCCATGGTGTGGACCCCATCTCACAAGGGAAAACGTCATTCAACATTAGCACACAAACCAGCCAGCCATGTCCTCACTCCCAGCACGTCTTTGAAAGACAGCACCCTCAAACACTAAGCTGTCTACCGAGGGGGGAGATGGCAACTCGTGGGATACCTCATTTTTACCTTCTTATTAATACTACATTTTCCCTTGTTTTTGTCCAGGAAAGTTAAGTTTCTTAAAGAAAACTAGATTTGGGGCTCTTCTATGTTTGCAAGCCACAAGCCTCTGAGAAACAGCTAAAACGCTGGATTCCTTCACAGACACATACACTCACAAGAGTTTGCCAGGAACTTTAAGGTGGTTGTGGATTTGTGGAAGCCAAAATGTGGAGCCTTGAGAACTACTGAGCCTGGCTGGGCCAGAGCAGCCATGCTTGTTATCCCAGCTACTGGGGAGGTTGAGGCAGGAGGATTACAACTCAAAAGCCAGCATAGGAAGCTTAGCAAGAGCCTATCTCAAAATGAAAAGGGCTGGGGATGGAGCCCAGAGGCAGAGCAATTGCCTTCTATGGGCAAGGCCCTGGGTTTGGTCCCCAGCCTTACACAGGAAATGAAATAAACACTAAACTAGATGAATGCATGCACTGATTTAAAGAGAGCAAAATATATTCTCGTGCCACTGGGTGTACAAAAAGCTGTCAGCCATCACTCCTTGCTCAGTTTCCCAGCCTAGGCTCAGCACCTTTGGTGAGAGAATGGAAATACTTAGGCCAGGGAAGTTACACATTTTTCTTTACCTCAAGCTTTCTCTTTTGATAGTTTTCATGTACTTAACAGCACTTGCTGGGCACAAGAAGTAATGGAAGTACTAAGTGCACTGTGGTCGGCTTCCGTGTAGGGCAGAACGTGGGCGGCTCTGAGGGAGGGAGTGGGCCCTGCGTGGCACCCAGGAGGAGTTGACACAGCTTGAGTCTTTGTTTGGGTCAGGCACAGACCTGAATGAAGTTGGAGGCAGCCACGCGGAGGCGGGTGCAGGAGTCCCCAGTCCTGGTGAGCAGGGCGGGGACAGTCCTCTCCACACAGTGTGCTGTTTCCAGTCTGCCCAGCTTGTGCTTGGGTATGTACTGGGTAATGAGCATTTTCAACAGTTTCAACGCAGCCTGAAAGACCTAAGAAATGGGATGAACACATGAGCTACACAAGCTGGGTTTCACCACGAGCAGATATGAGTTCACATGATGGGCTGAAAACACAAGCTGAAGAACACAGTCATGGTCTGGGCTGAGGCCGGCCGCCCCTCTTGGCAGGCCCTGCACTGGCCTGATGCAGGTCATGCCAGAAAACCGCAGCCATGGCTCCCAGGCTCCTCAGGCCCCCGGAGACAACACCTTGACACTTCATGGAGATGTGCTGGCTCGGCACAAGGCCTCTGCACACCCTACCAGAGGCAGAGGGCAGACAGGAAGGGGGCTCCTACCCCTCACGTTCCCATCACCTGGGTGAGCCCCTACGAGCCCCTACTCATATCTGACCCCTACGCACTGCAGCGGGTAGCCCTTACCGAGGTCACGATGTCCTTGATGGCCCTGCGGATGAGGAAGACAGACGCTCTGAGTGTGTTTTTCGCATCCTCCTTCAGGGTTCCTGCGGGCATCTCTGCTAACTTTCTGTAGAGAGCGAGCAGCGCGTCCTCGCGGTAGGACCAGGTTTTGGAATAAGCCCCTGCGACCTGCCCAGAACAGGAGGTAACCTTGGTTGGAGGACACACAGCCTTCCGGGCTGTACAACTCAGAGACTGCTTGTTTATATATATATATTTTTTGGTTTGCTTTTTGGAGACAGGGTCTTGCTTTGTTGTTCAGGCTGGCCCTGAGCTCACTATGGTGCCCAGGCAAGCCACCGCGAACTCAGCAGTCCTCCTGTCTCTGCCTCCCGAGTGCTGGGATTATAGGCATGAGCCACCACGTCCGGCATTGTGGTATGCGGTGTTGATTATTGGTGGGCGTGTCTCCACGCCCAGCATTTTATGTGGTTACTGGCGATCGAACTCAGGTCCTTGCGCTTGTGAGGCAGGCGCCGGAACCACTGAGCTAACCCTCCAGCCCTGCTTGTTTGTATTTTGAGACAGGTCATGCAACGTAGTTCTAGTTGGCCTTGCCCAGGCTGGTCTCGAACTCACAGCAATTCTCCCACCTCAGCCTCCCAAGGGCTGGGGTTAGAGGTGTGAGCCACCATGCCTGGCTGTTTTGTACTTTAGAACAAAGGAAACTCTTTCTTAGTATATGTGCTGCCGAAGCGAGCACAAGGAAACTCTTTTTTAAAAAGGGGGTCTGCAGGGCAAGTGTGTGCACTTAAATATCTCG
Organism: Thryonomys swinderianus; assembly: GCA_004025085.1. NCBI lineage: Eukaryota > Metazoa > Chordata > Mammalia > Rodentia > Thryonomyidae > Thryonomys > Thryonomys swinderianus. Next base: position 38,796 of record PVIC010009656.1, read on the forward strand.
GAGGGAAAGTGTCAGGCTGGGATGGACATGAGAAAGGACCTAGAACCCACTGAAGGGTCGTCTGAGGCTGAGGCCAGGGACCAGCAGGTGCTCCCAGAGGTTGGCATCAGTGCACTCTGGAAGCCCTAGATGGAGACTCCTGGGCTCCAGTCGATGTGCTCAGGAACCTGAGGCTTTGGCTTTGGCTTTGGCAGTTTGGGTAACTAGTAACTAACAAGGGCTCCTGGAGGGGAACCAACATTGTTCTAGACACAGGCTCAGCTCATACCTCCTTCCTCCCGCGTGTATGTGTGCCTGTGTGTGTATGCGTAAGCATGCAGCTCTGGGCTTCTCTCTCACCAAGGTCTCTCCTAATACGTCGATGGCGGCGCTGGCCTCTCGAAGGGTCTTCTCTGTCAGGGGCTCTGGCTCCCTGACAAGGCTTCCTCTCCGGGCATTGCTGGGATTGGCTTGGCTCACTTCTGGCTCTGCATCTCCAGGGTGCTTGCGGGCGGTGGGAAGAGGCCGCTCATCGTAGGGCAGGGCCTCCACCTGCAGGTGAGGAGGGAGAGTGCATGTGGGGTCAGGTGGGCACCCACCTCCTCCCTGATGCCTCCCTTGGCACAGCTCCTCTGGGTGAGCGGATGGTGCCAACTCCCAAATCAGTGTAGCACCGAAGTGGGAAAATCAGACAAGGCCTTCCATTCCTTCCTGCAGAGCCCCGAAGGCTCAGCTCAGCTCAGCTGTTATTTACTAAGGAGCAACTTCCAGCCCAGTGCCATGGAGAGTAGGGAAGTGAAAGCTGTTCTATTTCCCCTGTGGGATCACTGACACTTTCTTACTTCCCTGCTCTGATGAAAGAGCCAAACCTAATGGGAGTGAAACGCCTGCTATCCAGTGGCCTCTGAAGGGAAGTGAACTACCTTCCTCCAGGCTTCCACAAGCACTGGCTACAGCTGTGTCCATCCTGTCCCCAGTGTGACTGCCAGCTCCGTCCTCGCCCCTGCAAAGCCGCCGGTTCAGTGAGTGGGGGGATTCCAGGGAGTTAAGAGAAGAAATGGGGCCGCCTGATTCTTTCCATTCTCACGTCTCTGGAGCCACAGTGACCCAGCTCCAAGAATTCATGCATGGCACATGCGAGGATGTTTTCACATCTATAACTCACTCGGGTGTGAAGGGCTGAGCACAGACACACCTGTGTGAGGATAGCACCACTCGAGCACAGACATGGTGAGGGGCCCTGAAGGCCTGCATGATCGGCGGCACACGTCCTGCCCTGACCCCTCAAAGGCTCCTGAGTGTGATGGATGCTGACCCAGTTGAGGGGAGCCTGAGGCCTCTGCCTACCATGAGATGTGCTCTTCCCTCAGATGTCACCGTGATAGTCACCAGCCCCAGGGTGGTGGGGAAGCGGGGAAGACCCAGGTTTCTGATGACACCACTGAGCTACTGGGTCAAATGCCCAGCACTATGGACACTCCACAGATAGAGCCCATCGGAGTTGGGTCTCTGTACACGGCATACAGGAAGTGCTGCTGGCCTAAGGTCCTGTTCACGTGCCAGCACTCACAGTGCTCTCTCATTGCTTGAAACAAGGTATCAGGCAGTTGTCTGTGTATTTTATGGAGAAAAATGGGATGGGAAGGTAGAAGGATGGGGAGACCAGCCCTGGAGCAGAGGCCAGGGTGATGGACCTCAGGGACCTGCATCTGTGCTGCTGCTTTGGCCCAGGCATTTCCTCTCCGGCCTGATTGTGGGGGACAGAGTGTGGCAGCTTGGGACTTGGGCATGCCACTCCAGAGTCAGTACCTGGCACAACCTAGGGCACCAACAAGCACCCGCCACATGTGCTGATACAGGGTTACCTACAGTGCTCCGCGGGGTAGGGTCTGTGGCAGGTGGCAGCTGGTCTGGTGCTGAGTGCAGTGGAGAAGGAGTCAAAGTATGGGATGAAGGCTGCTCTGGGAGAGAGTCCGCAGGCTGGTTTTCTGGGTTCTTCTCTTTTGGCTGAGGGAGTGAGAGCCCGGGCTTTTGGCAGCGAGGACTGCTGGGGTGGGCAAGGGGCTGGAGGGGCAGGTTGAGAGGCCTTTGCACCTGTGGAGGGGGCAGTGCATCTGAGCAACAAGGGCACCAGGGCCACCTCCCCCCGCATGCGTGATGGAGATGCCTGGGGAGGGCAGGTTCCAACAACGTGGGCACACTCAGTACCAACACAGGATGTGCCTAGCGGCCAGTCGTTCAGGGCCCTGATGCACCCTGGCAGGCCTGTGGCTAGCATCGGTGCTGCTTCTCACACTGTGGCAAAGTGATCCTTGCCGCTGCAATGGGTGGGGTCTGGTGGGCCCCAGGCCCTACTGTGGTGCCCAGGATCGGCTGTGCACAGTGCCTGCCTGTCCACTGTAGTCTGACAGCAGAGGCTGGGGCCGTGGGACAGGGTGGTTTCCACTGTGCAGGCTACTCTGTGGGCCCAGAGCTCCCCTCTCCTGGCCAGGGAACAGGGCAGCGCCTGGACTTTCTGGAGTCCAGGCCCCTCTCTCTCCTCCTCCACTGTGAGTCCTGAGCAGCCCTGGGTGCGGGAGCATGGTCTCAACATCCCAGCAGCAGGACACCCCTGTGCCCCAAGAAAGCCCTGACCTCCGGCTCGCCCTGCAGGAGGCCATGCAGGGCCAGCTGCTCATACACCTGGGCCCGGTAGTGCGCCATCTGCTGCTTCTTCTCTTTGGCCAGGTCATAGTCCTCCTTCTCCACCGCACAGCGCTTCTCCACCTCATAGCGGCCCAGGCGCTCGCCCACCTGCAGCACAGAACAGAGTGTGGCCTCTGCCTGGTCTGCATAGACTCTCCAGGTGCCGAGGGGGTGTGACTGCATATGCCTGCCCCATGCAGGAAGGGACCCTGGGCACAGCCGTACCAGTGTGTTGTACCAGCATGCGGGAAAGCCGGGACTCCATGTTCTGAGACAGCCTGTCTCCCCAGTGGTAGCAGCAGAGCTCGTGTCACATGCATCTTTCTGTGTGCTCATTTCCTTCACTCTCCATCACTGGGTCCTGTGCCCTGTGCCCACGCCCCTGGAGCCCGTGTCCCTGCGGACTGGCTGCTGGAAGCCATACCTTCTGAAGGTCAGCGATGGCTTGCTTCAGTTTTTTGGCATGGTCGTAGCGCTCCCTCTGGACGGCCTCCCGCTTCCTCTCGTCCAGCCTGCGGATGAGCTGTGCCACCTCGGGGTCTTGGTACATGTCGAAGGCCAGGTCATCCAGGGGAGAGATGTAGTCAGATCGCCTATAGGAGACAGGGTGACTTTGGGTAAGACCCTGAGGGCTCAGCATTGAGCGGAGAAGACAACCCTATGCTCATGGGGTGTCTCTGGAATGAGGCCATGGAGGCTCAGAGGAGTTGGTGTGGCCGGTGGGTGCCTGGCTCCCAGATGCCAGGCATGGCAGGTTGTGCCTTAGACACCCCCCACCCTGTGAGCAGCACATGCTTGCTGGGCAGGCTGCTCAGAAGCCTGCAGGCTTTGGGGCCAGGATGGCTATGTTCAGATGCAGAGTGGGTGGAAAGGAAACAAACGAAAGGGCCAGGGCCTGCTGGTGCCAATGGAGTCCAGGTACCGCTCAGGGGATGGCTCAGCAGGAGTGGTTAGCTCAGAGCTCCCTCTAGTGGCCCAGCTGGCAGTGGGTGCAGAGGGACACACAGCAGTGATGACAGAGGCTCTCGCCCAGAGGCTCTGCCCAGCTGCTGTGAGGACAACCAGTCCCCCCTTCGCCCCAGAGCGAGCAGGTGTCAGCGGGGACCTGGGCGCCTGTGTATGTGACAAATTTCATACTCTCCACCATGAAGTGTGCTTGGCAAACCTGTGTAATAGTGAAATCAAGTGAGTCCAGCCCCCTCCACCTTTAAAAATCCCTGATCCTGTTTTGGTGGTGCATACAGAGGATTAAGCCTGGGGCCTATGTATGTTAGGCAAGAGTGCTACCTGTCTCACTAAGTTGGCCAGGCTGGCTTTAACCTGCAATCGTCCTGCCTCAGCCTTTCAGCTGGCTGGGACATGTGAGTAGCACTGCACTTGGCCCCAAGTCTCCTCAGGCATCTTCACTTCCTGCATCCAGGCACTGCTGATGGCCACAGCGCCTGCAGGCACAGGGCAGGACAGCAGTCAGCTCCAAGCACTGGCCATCACCATGGCCTCCAGCACACCCACCTGGCTGGTCCCTAGGCTCTCACATGCCTCCTCTCCTCATCGTGGCTCCCAGTGAGGGCAGGGCAGGACCTCAGTGGGGAAGAAGCCTGCTCCGGCCCCAGGGCTTGTTGTCCCACAGACCCCACCGCCCATCAGGGAAATAAGGCTGCTCATTGTCTTCACAGGACTCCGAGAGCTTCAGCCCTTTCAGTGTTCCACACCCATGACCACACTGACAGCCTGGTGCACTGTCTCCTGCACGCATGGCCTCCCTGGGTGGGGGCCCTCTGCAGAGGAGGCCTGGGAGAAGGAAATGCACCGCAATGCTGGTGCTGCACAGAGTCTGCCACAGCATGCAGGACCCACTCTGCCACATGCCCTAGATCCGGGGTCACTGCCTCCTGTTTAGACCTCTGCGTAAAGGGAAGTGGGTCGACACCGGTGAGAACAAGGCATAGAGCCCAGTTACAATGTAGGACCCCCCCCCCCACTGAAGGGGCAATCGGAGAGGAGGAAGCAGATGCGGAACCATAGCCCCAGGGTGGGGGCTCTGCTGTGACACCCAGGAAGCCAGGTGCATGGGATGGTGAGTGATGGACAGTGCACAGAGCCCTGGGGCTCTCCGGCCTCTTGTTTTTTCTGTTGTACAGTTTTATTGTTTTTTATTTTTTTTTTTTTTGAGACAGGGTCTCGCTTTGTAGTTCAGGCTGGCCCTGAGCTCACTATGTAGCCCAGGCAAGCCGCCGCGAACTCAACAATCCTCCTGCCTCTGCCTCCGGAGTGCTGGGATTACAGGCTTGAGCCACCACGCCCAGCACTGTGGTATGTGGTATTGATTGCTGGTGGGCGTGAGTCTCCATGCCCAGCATTCTATGTGGTTACCGGGATCAAACTCAGGACCTTGCGCTTGCGAGGCAGGCGCCGAAACCACTGAGCTAAATCTCCGTCCGGCCTCTTGTTTTGAGACAGGGTCTCACTATGGAGACTTAACTAGCCTTAAAGTTTCAGAAACCCTCCTGCCTCAGCCTCCCCAGGACTAGGTGTGTCCCCAACCCCCCAGCAAAGGCTCCTATACTATAGAAAGAGAGACAGTGAAAGATACAAGCAGATTCAACCGCTAAAAGCAGGACTGAACAGGGGGAGAGGGATTGGCCACGATGTGTTTTCCTAAAGCTGATGTGGGTTGCCTATTTACCGCTGCCATGATCCCAGGCCTGGAGGGACAAGTCTTAGATTCACCTATGATTCTCAGGACTCCAGATGCATTCAGGGAGGGGCCTGGACACCTAAGCGTGGTGCCCAGGAAGTAGCCTAGGTGACAATGGCCTTGATCTTGTGTGTGCTCAGCCAACCCCATGCGGGGCCGCCACTGCACACAGGTCCAGGGCCCTGCCGGTGTGGCTCTGGAGTCACTGAAGCTCTGCCCTTACCCAGCGTAAGTTCCTTCCAGTGCCGGGTCCTCTGGGCTGTGCCCCAGATAATGGTCCACCAGCTTCTCCCTGGAGGTCTGCGGGAGCAAATCAACAATGACACCTCAGCAGATGATGGACCTGGTGATAGGACCTGGGCTTCCCCAGTCCCAGCTTTTGCAGGGAGTTAAAATTCTTGAGTGAAAATGTTTTAGAGACTGTAATTCCTAGCCAGGCAGGGTGGCGTATGTCCGTAATCCCAACACGTGTGAGGCTGAGGCAGTGTACTTGACACCAGCCTGAACAACACAGCAGAGACCACAACCAAAAACCAAAAAAACAAAAACAAAAAACTCAGAAAAACAAGCAAAAAACTACTGCTGATAAATTATGTAACATTTTCACTAGTCTCATACACATTTTCAAAACTGTATTTCTAGGGTTTTTTCTTTTTGGTTTCTGTTTTTTTTGAGACAGGGTCTCCCTTTGTAGTTCAGGCTGGCTCTGAACTCACTATGTAGCCCAGGCAAGCCTCGAACTCAGCAATCCTCCTGTCTCTGTCTCCCAAGTGCTGGGATTACAGGCATGAGCCACCACACCCGGCACTGTGGTATATGGTATTGATGGCTGGTGGGCGTGAGTCTCCATGCCCAGCATTGTATGTGGTTACCGGGGATTGAACTCAGGACCTTGCGCTTGCGAGGCAGGTGCCAGAACCACTGAGCTAATTCTCTGGCCC
>PVIC010009657.1:0-45026 GCA_004025085.1 Thryonomys swinderianus
AAGTAATTCTTAATATTTGTTATTTTGAGAAATACTGCTGCTTAAACAGCTGTGTAATGAAATACTCAGAAGCCTGTGGTATTTCCAAATTTACATGATCCACAAGGAATTTTTATGTCTGTGGTATGAAAAATTGTTTCTGAGAATCGATGTTTGAGAATACAAGCATCAATGTAAGATATGGCAGCTTGGACTGGAGATTTAGCTCAGTGGTTCCGCCGCTTGCCTAGCAAGTGCAAAGTTCCTGGTTTGATCCCGGTAACCATATACAATGATATGATATTGGGTGTGGTGATTCAAACCCACCAGCAATCAGTGCCACACCCACAGTGCTGGGCGTGGTGGCTCAAGCCTATAACCCCAGCACTCGGGAGGCTAGAGGCAGGAGGATTGTGGAGTTCGAGATTTGCCTGGGCTACATAGTGAGCGCAGGGCCAGCCTGAACTACAAAGCGAAACGCTGTCTCTAAATAAATAAATAAATAAATAAATAAATAAATAAATAAATAAATAAATAAATAAGATATGGCAACTTGTAAAGCTTTATTTGTTCCAAAAATCCTTAGAAATGAATGATCTAAACCTGGATGGGGGGAATTGATATTGAACAATTAAGATTGCCAAAAGGTGCATTCATGCAGAACTGCTAGTACTTTATCTTATGATTCCTTTAGACCTCAGAAAGACACTTCAATCCAGAATGATAATGTTTGAAATACGTGCAAGGATGATTTTATATAGAGATTGGCTTATGTCATAACTTTATCCTGATTAGAAATTATGTGTAACATAAAGTGATAACCAAAATCATAAAGTGAATAGTAAACAAGAAGGTACATATAAAATGGAACAATGAAGCCACTGACCTATGCATTTACCAGTGAATTTACACACAAAAAGCTATCAGTATGTATAATCATATCTACTGGAAATAATTTTGCTTTCTTTTGCTTGTGAAAAGAATGGATAATTGTTCAATACATTTTGGAACTAGGATAATATTTTAATTTAAAAATTTAAATTAATCTTTTCTATTATTTTACTATAAAATAAACAAGTCAACAGCTAAATGTACTTTTTTACTTTCATTAATGCTATTTATTATACTGATTATTGAGTTACATTGTGAATTTTTCTGCATGCATATAACATGATCATATCTACTGCCCATTTTCCTCCATTCCCATTCCCTTAGCACCTTTCCCTCTTTAAATCTAATAATTTGTATTTTACTTTCAAGACATCTTTTTTCATTTCTAAATTCTACATATTAGGGAAAATGTGTAATATTTATCTTTCTGAGTCTAGGTTATTTCACTTACATAATTAACTCTAGTTCCATTTATTTTCCTGAAAATGACATAAGATGGTTCTTAACTACGGGTTTATGCCTACCACACTGCATGGTGATTGTAAACCACATTTTCTTTCCATATATTCAATGACCAGCACCCAGGATGTTTTTACAGGTTGGCTATCATGACTTGTCCTATGACAAATGCAATATCTTTATAGTATGCTAATGTAATTCCTTTGGGACTACCTCAAGGAAGTGTCTAACTGAATCTTATGATATTTCTATTTTTAGTTTAGTCTTTTTGAGAGACCGCTATACTTATTCCACACCATTCCCACCAATAGTGCAGAAGAATACCTTTTCTCCTTTATCCTCACTAGCACTCATTATTTTTGGTGTTTGTGATGACAACTGTTATGAAGATATAGTCTCAGTTCATTTTGATCTGCATTTCCCTGGGGAGTAAAGATATTGAACATTTTTCAAAAAACGTTGACTATGTGTAGATCTTTGGAGAAGGGTAGAAACAAGAAAATCAAAGTAGCAACACAAGGCCTAAGGGGAATATTTGGTCAGCATATATAAGACCACTACTGTTTTTCATGGAATACAATCATGAAACACAAGGGAGAACAAAATGTCAGCAATGCTGCATCAGTAATTGAAGTTGAACAGCAGTGATCACCTGCTCAACAAAACTCAAGAAATCAATTATCCCCAAAATGTCTTTCAAAATATCCAAGATCAGTTCTATTCCACACCAAGATTAGTTTACCGAGTGATTATAAACTAGTATTTATTAAAAATAAACCAATGAGGGGCCGGAGGGTTAGCTCAGTGGTTCCGGCGCCTGCCTCACAAGTGCAAGGTCCTGAGTTCGATCCCCGGTAACCACATACAATGCTGGGCGCGGAGACTCACGCCCACCAGCAATCAACCAGCAGTCTGCACCACATACCACAGTGCCGGGCGTGGTGGCTCACGCCTGTCATCTCAGCACTCCGGAGGCAGAGACAGGAGGATTGCTGAGTTTGAGGCTTCCCTGGGCTACATAGTGAGCTCAGAGCTAGCCTGAACTACAAAGTGAGACCCTGTCTCAAAAATAAATAATAAATAAATAAATAAATAAACCAATGAATGAACCAAACTTTCAGTCAGGGAATATTTTAGAAATGTCAGTATCCAAAAATTAATTACAATAAACTTAATCTGAATTCACCCAGTGAACTATTATTTTAAAATAATTTGGAAACAGATAAAAGGCAATGATGTAAAAGCAATTCAATTAGTGTAGCAATTTTTTAATAGTAATCTCATTAAAGCTGAACTGAACACATCCAGGCTTTTTTCTAAAGCAAGCAGCTCCCCATTTTTCTCCTTGGAATGTTTATGGGTAGAACTGCTCATTCAGTGAGTGGGGTCTAATTTAATGCTCGGTATTATCTCTATCTTTGCTTCATCTTGGCTGCTTAGCTTTCGTTACAGAGCCAATTTTGGAAGCGTAAATGTAAATGTCTTCAAAGTAGTTGACTAATTTGGTGTTTGGCCAAAATACCAAACATTCTTTACAGGAGCATATAATTGTTCAAAACAAAAGTCCTTGGAAACATGGTATTTCACAAGGTACTGTGTTGTGTCAATTCCTGCTGTCCTCATCTGGACCACACAATTGAGCTGTCAGTTAGCTACTTATTAGGCACTCTATGAATATTCAGTGACTCATCAACTGTGTGTGGTTTATTGTTTGTTAAATGCTTACCCTCTATGTCTCCTCAAGTGGAATGTAAATAATTTGGGGGTGAGTAGAACCTTGTTTTCTCTTTGCTATGTTTATTCTTTAGGGGTTTCTTCTCAAATATTTAGAAAAAGAACAAGAAAACCATTTTCTTTGACCATGATTTTTCTACATAAATTGCAGAGGCTTGTTGTTGGCTTAAAGAATCTTCTTGAGAATGAAGATGTAACTTCAGGAAATAAAAATTGTTGTAGCTTACAACTATAAGACACTTCTTTGCCTCAATAAAATGAAAAAAAAGTTTGAATACAAAGGGCTGAAAGTAACAGGATTCAGAGATATTTAGTGAAAAACCACCTATCAAGGAGAAAAATTCTAAATATATTTGAGGTGCAGACAGAGAGGGAGGAAGCAGAGGGCTTATGGATTTTGTTTTAAATGACAGGCAACTGAAAAATGATTTCTTATGCACAGGAAGGAATTGCCTTAAGTTATAATCACGTATTTTTCTTTATAAGTGTTGTAGTGTAAAGATTAAGACCTTTACAACAGGAAGATAAATTTTTGAGTTAATGGTTATTGTCTAATTTAATTAAAAAATAGAAACAGTATATGACATGACTTAATTCTCATTTTTCCTCTTCCCCTACCCATCCTACAACCCCCTGCATGTCATTTAGTGGTACAAATTCTCAATGTTGAGGATAACCATGATGTGTATATACAATGTACCAATAAATAAAATAGTCAAAAGTAAAAACAAAAACAAAAACAAAAACAGCTTATTACTAAGTGACTTGCTTTTGAGCATTGTCCAAATCAGTAGTAGCACAAATGTATCTAAAACTCACATCTGTCATTCAACCCAGTGCATGCACATGATTAGCTTTTCGTATGCTAGGATTTTTTTCTTTTCTCCTATTAGGTAAAGAAGAAAGTGCTATTAAACTGGGGATGTGGCATTCTGACTTTTTCAACATTTTGAAGAATAATTTCCCAGGAAGTGTTAGGCCAAAAAACATTGTTGGCTTTTTTTGTGTACATTTCAATATGATAATGAGGCAGGAGAGTTAAGGCCTAACTCCCCAGCTGAAATGAGAGTTCGTGTTCTCTAAAAATCGAAGAATGAATTTTAGGAACGACGGAGGTTTGAGTAGGAAAATTTTATTGAGAGAGAAAGCTTCTGCCTTAAGAGAGACAGAAGGGGGGCCCGGAAAGTGGGTAACCCCCCTACCTCACCTTTTAGAGGGCTTTTATGGAGCAAAGCCACGAGGTGAGGCAGGTCTGAAATAGGGGGCTACCAATAAGATTTGAAAGAAATGGGCAAACTGCGACTAACCAATGGGTAAATAACAAGCATAGTTACTTTAGCAACTCTTTAATTGAATAAGTCTAATAAAAAATCAAGCCCTAGAGGGTCTTGCTTGTCAAAAAACTCCTCCAGGTAGTTCAAAGTCCTGCCCATTATCTAGAGATTTTATAATTACTGTCTTCCAGAGAAGAACTAAATCCAGACTTTGACCTTCTACCCCCCAAAAAAAATGAGGCCTATAGTTTCTCATTGATGGTGTTGACCTTCAAAAAGATCCTCTTTTTATAAGTCTTTCAAGGGCCGGCTCTATCTATCTGCCTACATATGTCTAGCTGGCTTTTTTACCTATAATAATAAGAACATTTTTATGGATTTTTTGAGTTATAGACTCTTTTCTAGAACTATTATAGGTAGAAAAGCCAGCTAGACATATGTAGGCAGATAGATAGGACTGGCCCTTAAAAGAAAACCAAAAAACCAACTTGGAGGTTACTGCTGCCAGGGAGAAAAGCTACCCCACCCATATAAGATAAATAGCTCATTGAAATTCCAAACAAGGAGCCATCAGATATTCTAAAGAAGGCTCCAACCTCCTGGGGTGAAAGGCTAATGCTTTAACCCACCTCCCCGGAAAAGAGTCAAAGTCAAAATTCCTGTCTGATTGTTAATTCCCCACTGTACTCATTGGTTAATTGTAACCTGTCCACCTTTTAAAATCTTATTGGTAGCCCCCTATTTCAGACCCACCTCACCTCGTGGCTTTGCTCCATAAAAGCCCTCTAAAAAGTGAGGTAGGGGGGTTACCCACTTTCCGGGCCCCCCTTCTGTCTCTCTTAAGGCAGAAGCTTTCTCTCAATAAAATTTTCCTACTCAAACCTCCGTTGTTCCTAAAATTCATTCTTCGATTTTTAGAGAACATGAACTCGTGTTTCAGGTGGGGAGTTAGGCCTTAACTCTCCTGCATCAGAACAATTGATTATGTTTGAAAAACTGAAGTATCTCTCGCCCCAAAAACAAATATTTTTCAAAGTTGAATTTAATAAAAGATAAGGAAATTCAGGAAAAAATTAGGAAACATGTTAATCCCCAGTTCAGTGGTCTCTAATGTAAAATATATCTACACAATACTTAAAATACAATTAACAATACTTAAAATATGATGAAGTACTAATGCTTTGAAATTGCAGAGTGAATTTGACTTCACAGTTTTTAATCCTTAAAAAAGGAGAGTAGACTTTGATGTAAATTCCCATATTTCTGCCTTCTTATTCTTGGACTACTAATAGTCTATGGTCTTCGACTTTTATTGTTTTTAGAGATAGAATTTATTTCCACAGAATTAGGTTTTGTGGAAACAAGATTAACTCATAAGTGGAAAAATATGAAATCCAGTGCTCTTTTTGAAGTTGGAAAATTCTATAAAGCTCTAAACTAGCCTCCCATCATATATGCTCCATGCATTTTCCCCTTTTTCTTCTTAATGGCTTGCCAGAGCTAATAATAACTAACATTCGTGCAGTGTATTCCAGCTTACCAACTGCCTTTTCATAGGCAGTGTCTAATTTAGCCCTCACAATGATTCCTTAGGGTAGTGATTATCATCATCACCCTGCAAAAAAGGAAACTGAGGTGAAAGAGACTAATGTGTTTTCAGAACATTTTATCAATTATGCCCCTATTAAAAATAAGAATTTGTTGACAATTTAATGATAAGAGAAAACACTCTTTAAAAATCCAAGGAGAAAAATAGAGTTAAGCTATAACAATTGAATCCAATTTGCTTCTTCATACATTTCAAATTTTCCACGCTACTTTTTATATGATTAGGTCTATAGTGATTTTTATTGTAACTAAACCAACAATAACCTTTTATGCTATGTTCAGCTCTAAAAACTGACCACCAACTTGCTTAGTTACAATATAAACATAAACAAATATTTTTGAAAAAGTGAACTTGAGTTTACATATCAACAAGTTAAGTTCTTCATAAAATCAGTACTTTATTTCTTCTATTTTTTCCAGAAGTCATCTGATTTTGTACCAATGGAAATAGACTATCGCCTTTACAGAATATAATATTTTCCTATCATTCTGTGCAGTATACAAGTTAAAATAATTAACATTTGTTTATTAATTAGTTAATTATGTTGTACTAGATAACTTGTAAAACACTGTCCTCTGTCTAGGTAACTATATGTTATGCCACTTAAATCTGAGAAAATTTCTACGAAAACAGAATTATTTCTTAGGCGTTTTTTAAACCAAGGAAATAATATTGAGCAGTAAGATGCATTATTCATGTTCATAGCAAGGAAAAGTCAATGATACAACTCAGATATTTCATTTTCCAATGCCCATGTTGTCAAGCTATTAATCTTATTCATAATTCGAAGAATATGTAAATGACTTTTACCTCTTAGCAGGCAGTCTTAATTTGCCAGCTCTACTTGATCTCCTGAAGTTTAGAATCATCTTTAGTTCTTAGTTTTGTTAATAGTTAGCTAAAAGTTACAAATCATGAATGAGCATTTGGGTGGTTTTCATTAGTTATTTGGAAGAGAGTAGAAAGGACTAGAAAATAAACAAAAAAAGGAAACATTACCTAGCAATTAATTTATAATTCTTTGACATAAATTATCTTCAAATTTTCAAGACTCATTACTTTTATACATTCCAATTAAATTCTCACTGTGAAATCTATCAATGATTTTTTTCCAGGCTAAAAATATCCCATTACTCATCAGATAATGCAAATGTTTGGCTTTTTTTTTCTTTTTTAAGACACAGTCTCGCTTTGTAGTTCAGCCTGGCCCTGAGCTCACTATGTAGCCCAGGCAAACCTCAAACTCAGCAATCTTCCTGCCTCTGCTTCCCCAGTGCTGGGATTACAGGTGTAAGCCTTTGTGGTGTGTGATACTGATTGCTGGTGGGTGTGAGCCACCACACCCGATATTGCTGTATGTGGTTACTAGGGATTGAACCAGGAACCTTGTGCTTGCTAGGCAGTCATCAGGAACTAAGCTAAATCTCTGGCCTGGTTGGCCTTCTTTTGTACCCCAAGTGCAATTTTTGAAGATGTCCTAAACTTAGGTTTTTAGGTAAGTGATAGGATTTCTCAATATTAATTCAAACTAAGTTTGGAAATGTGAACTATTCCTTTACCTTGGTGACTGTGCCTTTTGATTTTCCTAAGGTCTCTTCATGCAGGAGATAAGAGTGTCAAACTCCAAGCAGTAGCCAAAATGAAGTAAAGAACAGGAAATAGCCAATGTTTAAAAGAGCATTTTCTTGATCACTGTTTTCTTTTTGATATGCCAATACAAACTTCTTCATTTTATTTCAGTGAAGTATTACCTTTACATAACAATCTGTTTGCAGTCATACATAACATATAACAGGAAAAGCTTAGAATGGATGATACTTTTCTGCATATTACCTGATTTCTTTTCCTTAAGAAAGTTAACTGTGTCACAGCTATTGCTCTTTCGTTCATCTTCACATTAGTAGACTGACATAAATTGTCCTATATTATGTTTTCTAAGAATCGTTTTACTGTATATGATAAAGTGTTATTCTGTACAAAGAGACAATTTTGGGTTCAGATTTGAAAATAGCATATCTACAAGGGTGTGAAGCTTTCATATGTGATCATTTTTTTGTTACAAAGTAATATTCTGGGTTCAGTTGAAGATGATATTTCTTCTGTGTGCTTAATTTTTTGAAAGCTTATCTGTACCCATGAAAACTAAAGAATATCAATAGAAATATTTATTATAAATTACTACAAATAATTAATTGCAAATGTTCATTGTAGATAACTTCATTTTTATTACAATGAAACTATTCCTGATAAATCAGTTGAATATCTTTGAAATGTGTATCTTAGCAGGAAATATGCTAAAGTTAGTGCAAGAAAATCAGGTCTGCCTTTTTTATTATTATTATTTATTAAATGTGTGACCAGCAGCTTACTCTTAAGTGTGGTATATTTGCTAAAAATATTCTACAAACTTTGGTAGGGTTAACAAGAGATAATTTATTCATAAACCCTATGCAAATTACTAAAATAGCTAAAACAGTTTTAGTATTATAAATACTGTATTATTAAAATTACTTCAAATAAAATAATTATCTGTAGTTTATTTTTTCTTCAGATATTATTAAATTAATTTCTAAATGTACATTGCCAAATTGATATTTTTCCCCAGGGAAAGAAATATCTGTCTAGCTGCTGAAATATTAGTTTGCTTTAACTAGTTTCTTTAATATTATGATTCTGTAAACATTATATTTGTATACTCAAGTCTCTCATTGCTGAGCAAAATATGTGATACCTGAGATTTAAAGGAGAGATTTGTTCATTGAATGGTTTTGAAAATTTCAGCCATTGTTGGCTGGATTCAAAACAAGAAAATTATGACAGATGGACAGTTGAGTGAAGCTACTTGATTCATCATGGCGGAGAAGTAGAGCAGTGGTGTCATGCCAGAGGGAAAGAGATCATGGACTCCAGTCAAGGTCAAGCCTCCACAACCCACTCAGGCTCATCCATCTACTTTATTAATCCCTTGGGAGGCTCTAAAGCCAATCAAGTTGACAGTCCAGTTTATGTTGCTCTCTACATTTTACCAAGTTGACAACCATCATCTAAAGACTTAACTGTAGCATGTGGTGAAATATTTCCAATATACAGCGGGTAGAGGTTTAACATTACCATTCCAAAGGGAGAAATAGGGAGATAGAAAGAAGGGAGACTGTAATAAAACAAAAATGCAAAAAGGCAAAAATATGCCCTGAAGCTTCATGTCCAGCCTCTGGCTTTCGGGAGTCCCACCCCACTGTCAGTTTCATTACTTCCACTTTGTTTGCCCACTTTTCAGGGTTACTTTCATTGGTTTCCCAGATCTATACTCCCAGTCATGCGGAAGCTTCTTGGAAGAAAGATAGAAGGACAGCTCAAGCACTAGGACTTCAGGTTCACCTGATAGCATAGCGAGAACTTCTGTCAAAATACATAAGTATATAAGTAAACAAAGTCAAAAATCTAACTGAATAGTGATTGATCTTACCTTATCCATATTTTTTCAAAATTGCTTTCATTATTCTATTGTCACGACCCTCGCCAATCCCTCAGAGAGAGACGCAATACACGGAGTGCAAGCTTGATCTTTATTCTCTCTCCCACTTCCTGTCTTGGGTGCTTATATACATGCTCCTCTCGAGGCCCCTCCCACCACCCACAGATATCACCATATAAGATCTGCAGTTAGTTTGTTTGTGTCAAACAGAGGTTTCTGGCTTGCTGCCAGCTTCCATCTTGGGGGGTGGTCTTTACGGCCTGCCACTTTCTATATTCTTAACTATCCATATAGGTTAAAAATACGGTCTTTAATGTCTACAAAGTATATTACTGAAATTTTGACCAAATTACATAGAACTTGTAGTATAATTTGAAGTGTATTCAGTTTTCCAATCATCAAGTAATTTGTCTCCATATTGATTTACATCTGTTTACTTCATCAGTGCTTTATAATATTCAGCATGTTTTGTGAGATTTATATTTAAGTATTTTATTTTTGAGTGATTCTAAAAAGTGTGTCATGTAAAATTCTAGTTTTTGTGTGTTTGTTGCTTAAATGTGGAGATGCAATTGTTTTTTACATATAGATCTTTGCTAAATTCATTCATAGTTGTAAGAGCTTTTTGTTTGTTTAGCTTTTGAAAATGATAATTTGGAATTTTCTAAGTATAGTATCATCTACAAATGGTGAATGTTTTATAAATTCCTTTTCAATTTGCCTACTTAATTTTCTTTCTTACCCGATGCAGTATCTAGAAGTCAAAGTCCTATGTTTAATGCTAATGAGATCCAACATTCTTGCTCTGTTTCTTATTTTAGAGAACAATTCAGTTTTTCTCTGTTAACAGTGGGGTTAAGGACAGGTTAATTTTCTCCTAATTTAATTTTGAATTATTGACTATTACATTCCTGTTGCCGTTTGTTTTATACAAAGGAAATGGTGACAATTCTTGCACTTACATTTCTTGCTCTTAGCGGAAAGCACTTCCCTTCTGATGAAACTTGTAGTTTTATTCACTTCCTGACCATTGGTCACCAGGTTCAAATGAGATACAGCAGAGTCAAATAGTCAAGAGGTTTACTACAGGGTTAGTCTGTCTGTATTTATCTGATCATTTATATCACCTAGCTTCATCTCTCAAGAATTAAGAATCAGTCTCTGATGTTGGGAAAGTCTGTGACAATTGACCTTGGCAGAGTAGTAATATGTGACCATTTTAATGGTACATTATATTTGACTCACTTTGAGTCAGTGATCCAAACCTGAAGGACAGAACAGTGGAAGTACAATTCTTTTCTCTGAAGAAGAAATTTTATCTTGACTTTTGTCTAGTACCACAAATGAAAATTGTCATTTCCTGAAAATACATCAAATGCAAAATGTATGAATGTTTGTGTGTGTTCATGTGTACAAATTTTCTGCCAGAGACCACTGCAGTGAATCTCCAGTCCCACCTTCCTTGATGTGATGCAGGCCTGAGGAAAAAAAATACACAAACAGACAGAACTGAGAGAGAGAAAGCAGGGGGCCAGGACGAACAATGCCAGTACAAATGACAAAGGCTCTGTCCAATTCTGGGAATTGATTTTTAGTGGCAATTAATTGAGGTAAAAGGCAAGTTATGTGAGATTTCTATGGAAATTAATATAAACAAGACATGTAAAGGACAAGACAAAACATTCTCAAATTAGGAGCAGAATAAACAAAATATATGGTTGTATTTAGAACATTGTCCTTCTAGTTAGAAAGTTTGTTGGGGGAATGGGATTTGAGTGTGAGTTACTCCAACCTTGGGTGGTAGACTTCAGCCAGACTCACTTCTCAAACAAAGCTGATGTAGGGTTAACTCTTTATAGTCTACTCTGAGCATAATCATATTACAGTCCTCCATGTTTTCTTATTTGCATTAACATAAAATTTATGTGATTGATAATTTTATATAGAGTCACCAGGTACTGTTAGTATTTTTTAAGCAGATTCATTTTATGCAAACATAGATGCTTATATTTTAGGTGTACAATAAGTAAGTCTACTCACTTAGATAAGTAAATTATGTACTCATTTAGGTAGGTAACCAAATATAGTTATGGTTGTACATTTGCTTTGCTGTACCAAGAACCTTCATTATTTCATGGCTCTAAATTTTAAAATGCCTTAAAATATACATTAATTCCCTCTTGCTCATAATTCTAGAATATTATTTATGAGACTAAATAATTATATTCAATGAAAAAGTTTAAAAATGATTGAAATATATGTGATATGAAAATACAGTCCTTGATTAAAATACAGTTGTTAATATTAGTGATTTTGTGCATTATGTATTATTAATCTAAATCGAGATCAACACTGGGCCACATGATCTGTTAGAACTATTTTTAGAATTCTTAATTTTTGGTAATCCTCTACAGTGCTTTGCTCCCGGTATCTGTTCAGTGCACACAAATGGAACTGAACAGTGTTTGATATAGTCATCAACATTTGGAAATGCAGCCATAAATATTTCCTCGTTGTAAGAACTATAATATGATACATAGTATTTGTGTAGAACAATTTAGAAAACACAAAACTTATAGAAATCAGAGAGCATTGATAGTTATTATGTCTCTCTCATGATTAACAGAGTGCAAAGACATAGAAGAAGATATTCTTACCCTTCTATCAGGAAATTTAATTTTCTAGGTCTGTTTTTCAAAGATTTTTAAGTAGTTGAACCATAATTAGTTTGAAATTTGAATCATTAATGATAATATTATTATGTAAAGACATTTTTCCTGTCATATTTAGTAAGTCTAGGAAAGACTCAAAAAATATCTGTTTTATGTCTTTGATGTTTTTATTCTAGAAATTCTAGATTTCTCATTAGTTAATTCTGACAAATTGTGGTAGTATCACTTTAAATGTTTAAAATGAAAAAGAACATCTCTTCTCCACCTTTAAAATCTATTCAGCATGAAAACTTATGAAGATGAACTATAAAGTAAGTATAAACACATTCTGGTCATAGATGATGTTTATTCATCCAAACTGGCTAACACCAGTACTGTATGCTTGATGATGAGACTTAATGAAGAAAGTTCCCCAGTGTCTACAGTATGTCATAAACACTAGACTTCAAGCCAGGCAACACTAAATTCTCAGCAACACTATGGACAACTTTCATGAGGAGTCTAGTACTTCTGGAGTTTTCTTTCCAGGAACATTGTAGAAATCCTATTTTAGACTCTTCTACTTAGAGTACAGATGTATGACTAGTGTTAGTCAATGCATTGAGTGGATTTGTGGCACTTCTTGAGTTAGGTATGTAACTTCATTAGCTCTTTTTCTCTGCTTTAGCCAATCATAGCTTTTTTTCCTCTTGTCCAATACAGTCTTCCCATATCTGATTTCTTTATCAGATGATAGCACAGTGAGAAGATATATTGACAAGCACCAAGCAACCCATGACAGTCATTTGCCTGAGTAAGAATAAACTCTCTTTTCCATAAGCCATTAAAGTCTGGATGTTGTATATTACTGTAACCTTAACTAGGCTAATATTAATATTCTAATTTTAAAGATGAAAAATACATAACTAGTAAGAGGAAAAATGGAGGCATAAATCTAGGTCTATTGCCAAAGTGTGTGTTTTCCTTACAAATTTCCACAAATCTGTGTCAGTTTATACCACATATCCCTTTATTCCAACCTTTGGACACTCCAATATTAATTTTTCAGACTTTGGAATTTCATAAGGTATATTATTACAAAACACCAGTGACATTTCTCTCATATTGCATTAAAATATGATTTATCTAAGTCTCAAATGCATAACTCTTCTACTGTTAAAATTTTTACATAAGGAGGGCATTGGAAATTATGTAGAGCAATATTTCATGAACTTGCTGTTGCATAAGCCCCAGCTGCTAACCATATGAAAGAGTAATATAAAAAATTGAAAACACATAATAAAAGGGTTTGCTAAAATATATGAGCTCTACTAGCTCTACACATTCTTAAATCTGACATAGAAAACTTCATTATAATGTGATACCATTTACTTTTATTTAAACTATATTTTCATTAACTGAGAGATTTTATTGCTCTTTTAATCCATTTTCTATTAAGATCAGAAGTCAGAAAATAGTGGATTTTTTTTTGTTACATTAGTCAACTTAGTTTACACAGTTTTCACCCATTTTGTATCAAAGTATTATTCTAAATAATGTCTTTTCTGGGTGAGTTTATTTGGAATAAATATACAATTTTCATTACGTTTTACAAAATTAAAAAAAACAAAATTGTAGTTGATTTTCCCACCTTGACATCAATCCAGAAATGATTAAAAGCATGTTATTTTAGTTTTGTATTATACGTAAAAATGCAACTTTTATCTGAAATGTTTTGACTGCCATCAAAATATTGATTTTCCTTACTTTAATAATAATTACAAGTCATCAGTAATACATGCATTCAAAATCTTTAGTCAAGAGGCTAAGATAATGTTAAATATTCCAAGAGGCATGTCAGTTTTCTCCAGCCTTTACACAACAAAATATATTTTTAAAATATGAAATGCTCCAAAACTGGTGGCTTTAAAACATGAATAAAATATATGGCATTGCAGAAATATTGGGTTTGAAAAATAATTAACAAAGTGTGAAAGTATCTTTCAACCTGTAAGTGCTTTTTTTTTTTGTTAATGTCATAGATGCCATAATGTCTTCCCTTCAGCATTACTGTGAGCATCGGCTATAAATGTTCCTGGGGAAACTGATATGAACTGTAATTATATGTCATTTTAAATGAACTTTACAATAATAAAAGGAAAATGAGATGACACAACCTTTGAGGAAGTAAATACAAAATATGAAATCAACAGGACAGATAAAACATAAATGGTCATCTAAATGAACATGATCAAATATAGACAACTCCTCAAAATGAAAAAAATATTAGCAGTACTTAAATAAGAGAGAAAAGCATCCATGAAATGTAAATGTAAGCCACAATGGATATCACTTTATACTTAGAAATAAATTGAAGCCAAATATACTTATAAGCAAATTGAAGAATCATTATGTATTAACAGGAGCTCATGAACATTGTTGGTAGAGTATACCTACTAATCCATATGAAAAATGAATTTGACATGATGTTACAAGGTCAAATATATGCATGTCTTACATGCAAATGATTTCACTTCTAAGTAGTACTGTACACATTTAAACAATGTATTCCAGAAAAATGCACAGCAAATATATGCAGAATTGTTTACAGTATTAAAACTGAGGAAAGACACTTAAAAAGTCTATCCACCCAAAAAATGGAGAATTGTACATTATGATACAAAATAGCAGAATAAATAAATGAGCTTTGTGTAAATATATCAGTCAAGCTACATCTTATTAAGATACAGTATGGTGCAAAAATATTGCTGTAGAGTGCATATGTGTCAGTTAGGTGGAGTGCTAACTCGACTGGCTTTGAGACACACCTCTGAAATGGTAGAGCACAATTTCTGTGTCTATCTGGATGGGTCATGAGGATGTATCTGTGCAGTCTATGTCTGGTTCTTGGCCTCCTGTTCTCTGGTACTGTTCCCTATTCTTTTTCTCCATCGCCATGAACTGAGCATCTTTGTTCCACCGTGCCCTTCAAACCCGATGTGTCTTCTTTGGAGCTATCCAACCATGGATTTAATCTTCTGAGATTCTGAGACAAAACTTCTTCTCCTTTAAATTATGGATGTGGGATATTATGTTTCAGTAATGGGAAAGCTGACTAATAGAAAATCAATATTAGATAAGTAGAGCTGTTGTTATGACTATATCTGACTGAATAGTTCAGAAGCCTTTGGAACTGACTTGCAAAGGGTGTTTGGAAAGGTTGCAAATGTGGAATAGGGAATCCCAATAATGAAATAAGCAGAACCTGATAGGCAGTTACAATTAAAGTTCAGAAGATAAGAATTGTAATAAGAATATGGACACTAATGTTCAGGTTCAGAGTTCTCAAGTGGGAATAAGGACTCCTAGGCTTAAGGACATATATACTATCCTCTAGCAATTTGGGAGATATTCATATTAAGAATGGTGGAGTGGGACCAGAGATTTAGCTCAGTGGTTCCGGTGCCTGCCTCACAAGTGCAAGGTCCTGAGTTCGATCCCGGGTAACCACATACAATGCTGGGCATGGTTACTCACCCCCACCAGCAATCAATACCACATACCACAGTGCTGGGCATGGTGGCCCACGCCTGTAATCCCAGCACTCTCGAGGTAGAGACAGGAGGATTGCTGAGTTTGAGGTTTGCCTGGGCTACATAGTGAGCTCAGGGCCAGCCTGAACTACAAAGTGAGACCCTATCTCAAAAAAAAAGAATAGTGGAGTGGGCCTAAGATTTAGCTCAGTGGTTCTGACACCAGCCTAGCAAGCACAAAATCCTGAGTTTGATCCCAGTAACCACATACAACAGTACTGGGCATAGTGACTCACGCTCACCAGCAATCAGTATCACATACCACAATACTGAGTGTGGTGGCTCAGGCCTGTAATCCAAGCATTTGGGAGGCAGACGTAGGAGGATTGCTGAGTTTGAGGCTTGCCTGGGCTACATCATGATCTCAGGGCCTGCCTGAACTACAAGCAACACCCTGTCTTAAAATAACAACAACAACAACAACAATAATAATAACAACAACAATTCTGGAATATTTGATCTGATGGAGGAAATTCCAAGATAGCTCAGTGTTTAGATTGTCGCATGGGTACAGATTTATATGAGAATTAGGAGCAAATACAAGGGCAAAAATATAAAAAAAATGAAATCTAATTTTAGCCTAGACTGAATCATGTTTGGCAGAATTATGACCTTATGTTTATTTGGACATTAAGCATAGTTTGAAGAAATGTATGTGGACATCATTCCTACCTTAATAACTTCTGAACTTCATCACATCTACAAAGATCCCATTTCAAAATAAATTCACATTCATAGGTAAAAGGGGTTTGGCCCACAATATAGTTGGGAAAATTCAATTCAAGTAACAAAAGGCCCTATTAATACTCTTCCAATATAGTCAGCACAAATAGCAGTAAAAAGTTGCATAATTTTATATTTTACTCCTAAGCATCATTACACCAAATACAGAGACTAGCTATATTTGGAGTTGTTCTTTATACTCAAAAGTACAGCAACATTTAGTTTGATTGATTTGTTTGGCTTTACCAGGTTTTTATCTGGCTTATAATCATAAATACTTTCACTGAATGTCTTGTCGATTAACATTATATAGTTATTTGCACTTATTTTCTTTTTTCTTGATAGTTTTGATATGCTCATTAGCAGCAACTCAAGAAGGCTAACTTATTATGTCACTGTGCTTTATCAGATAATTCTATTTTTAGATACTTATATTATCAGTATGCCACTTATATCTCATCCTTCTCACCTCTCTGCCATGGACTGTTTCATCACTCAGCTCCCTTACCAACCTGGATGGTCAGGGAACAGTTATGAATCATGAAGCATAAAACACATTCTGCACAATGTTTCTTAGGGAAGATTTTACTTTGTTGACCAAGCAGAGACTACCTTGTCTTTTTTATTTCTCCTTTTATCTATTGATGCTTAGAGTTTTAAGGCCATCTTTTAACTCTGAAGAAAACTTTAAAGGGTTTGTTACTCTATGCTTGTCAGGAACCAACCAACACCAACACTGGGCTCAAGGAGAGAACAAATATGTATATGTTGAACAAATATGTAATATGTATATGTTTAAATATGTATATGTTTAAATATGTATATGTTTAAACTGAGTAAAAATAGAAATGAGTAAGATATGAGATCTTTCTTTGGAATTTCATATAAACATACTGAAATGTTCAGTGATAACCACATATATGCAACAATCCAAATGATCTTCCTCGAGCATGTTTTCTGAGACCTAAAGCAGACTAAAGAAATGTGTCCAAAATAGTAGCCGAGTCTCCATATAGAAGAGCCAAAATGTAGCTATAATTCCTTAAACATCTTACACTGAAAAACTTGCATCTTTACTGTTGTCATGGAGAACCATGAATTGAGCTTCTAAGTATATTTTTATTTAACATTTAATCTATTTCTGAACTGAAATTAACTATGTCATAGAATTCAAAGGAGTGTGGTACCTCATAAATCTGTAGTAGGAATTGAATCTTCTAGGGAAGCTTTCGTTTCACTTTTTACTGCCCCTAAACAATTTTACAACCACTTTTCCACCTATATCACTTGCCCATGTCTGAAGTGACACTCACGTTCATAGGGAAAAAGTGTATAATACAACCACTCTCAGTCATGCCTAATATCGTGAGTTCTGATACTTTCCCAGACAAAGTGGTCATCTTCCTTAACCTCACTTATCTGGGTTCTTTTACTGATTTTTCTACTCCTCTGCCAGCTGTAGTTTGAATCTATACTTCCAAACTAAGGGCTGACAACTTAATTTCCATGTGAAAAGTATTAAGAAGTGAGTTCTTTAAGAGCTGATTAGGTAATGAGGCTGTCACCCTCGTGAATAAATTCATAACACTGTTGGCTGTTGGAAGAATTTCTACATAGATTTTGGAGAAAAATCACTCCATAATTAAAGCATGACTGTAGTGGTCTAAGGCCCAGTGTTGTCTTGGCTGAGAGCCAGCTATGGCATTCAGATTCCTGACTCCATCTTGCCTTCAGGCATAGATGAGGCCTCAAGGATCTATAGTTCTGTGGTACTCAAAGGCAAGATAGCGTCAGTTGGAGCTATCTTGGTTCCCTGAGAACCCAATGGTAATAAAGAAGAGACAGGTTCCACTTAGGGAGAGACAGATACCCTTATTAGCTCAGCCATCCTACTTACTCTTTGGGAATGCTCTCCTTTCTGCCCTTACTAGCATGAAATTTCTATCATCCAAAGATCAGAAACGAGATCACCACTGCCCATTAGGTCAGTCAATCTCATTCTCATTACTGCATATACCAAATAAATAATGGTTCGCAGAGAGAGTCTTGTCTTTGCCCACTCTAGGCACTGAACTCCCAGCTTTGAAATTACACATCTTTTGTCTTTTTTTTTTCTATAGCCCTTACTGTTCTCCTTTGTGGGTAGTTAGAGGAAATTAACCCCTGTATTTAAGGAAGTAAGTTAGTTATTGTGGAGGTAGATACCTTATAAAATGATGAAATGAACACTACTTTCTTTCTTGGTTCACATGTTCTTAGTTTCTTTCATATCATGATGCAACAGATGCCACTGACATACTCTGCAATTCTTTAGCTTTTTTAAGAAACTCAACTCAGAGTTAAGGTTAACACATCAGATTACACCTGGCTTAAAATTTTCCAGTGTGTTTTGGTTCTAGCCAAAATCCTACAGCAGCCTTCAAGATTCAACATTTTCTAAGTCATCTTTTTAAAAAAATATTCATCCTTTGAATATACAGTGCTTTTTTCTGTGCTGTTAGACACACTCTATCTTCAGTGTCTTTGCACATGCTGTTTTCTCCACTCAATATTGTTTTCCCATCATCAAAAATCTTCACCACCTTTGAGCACTTACTCTATAATTACCTTCTCAGCCAGAACTTTGCTTATAAATTGATATTCTAAATCATTATATGTATATATAGTTTAATTTCAAAACTTATACTATTTTTTTCTGTTCCATTTATTTCTACAATGTAAGCAAAGTTTCTAGAATGAAGGAAAAGTTTCTCCAAATTTTAGTTCTTGTTTTCCCCTGTGTCACCAATGCTTTTGCTAGTCTGGATGCAAGCAGCATTCTTTTTAAATGAACTATTCCTATAATTTCTTAGATTAGGAATATAACCATTGAAAGACAGTCAAAAAGAAAAAAAAAGAGGAAGAGAGAGAAAGAAAATACATAGAGAAAAGGAAGAATATGAAACACTGAAACCCTATTAATACTTCTGATTCCAAGAGGATAAGGGCCTTATGAACACATAATAAACATATGGATTTTTTCATAATTTAGGTATATTCAAGAGTTCCACTTCCAATTAAAACTTTTGTCTTTGTGCAATATGTTATTTCTTTTACTGTGAAAAAAATTTTAACATTGTTTCATTGTTTTCAAATTACAATTAGTGGCGGTGTCCTCGTTAGTATAGTGGTGAGTATCCCCACCTGTCAAATTACAATTAGATTAGTTCAAAGCAACCAAAATGTAATGCTCTGTTGAGTTGAATCATGTACTACTTTTGTTTCCAGTTAACTGAAAAAGACAAAATAAAAAGAAGATATTTTTCATTTTGAACTCAAACTCAGAATAATGGTAACAGAGCATTTAACTCATAGTTTGAATATCCCTTATATGAAATGTTTAGGAAGTGCTCTGTATATAGTGCATGAATTAAAAATACCAAATTGTTGATTAGCTAGATTGGTGTCCAAGTTTGTGTATGTATATATCTTAGAATATATAAAAGTTTTTCACTAAGTCTGGTAGGCATCAGTGGCATTTAAGTAAATCAATATTCAAATCCTATTTCTTTGTATTTACTCTTTCTGAATGTTGTTCTTCTTAGAAAAGCATTTTTAGTGTGCCAGTGTCTTTCTCTCAATTCCATTTTTATATTTCCCTTCTACTACATTGCAAAAGAATGCATGCTCCTTTCCCAGGAAGAATCATTTTAGCCCAGGCTCCAAAAATCTCCAGGACACCAAACAAAGGAGTCTGTTTCTCAGTGCGAGCAAAGGAAACACACTTCATAGGATCTCTGTCTGGAATTATGCTCGTGAGTCATTCTGAGAAAGATTCTGTGCTATTGTCTCTTTGTGTCTCGCTTTGTGTCTCTCCCCTAACTTTCTAAGATTAGAATTTAAAATTTAGAAGGTTTTAATATGAATGTGTATGTTTTTGTACATATTTAGACAAAATATATTAACTAAAATGTAAAATATATGTATGTGAATTTAAAATAAACCTGTTTCTGACAGAACACCGTATTAATTTAGCTAATTGATTTGACAATAAAGACTGACTTTGCCAATTGGATTATATGGTAAACATTTTCCTTAAATTAAATGTAGTGAATTAAATCTGTTTTTCTAAGATTGTAGTAAAACACAAAGCGCTAAGTGTTCAATTCATACTATATAAGGGAATGTATCCTTAGTTCTGATTTTAAAATATCCTGATATACAATTTAAAATTAACAAGAAGGTACATGGTTTTAAAAATTCTTTTATGTGCTATGAAGGCAAAATGTGTTACATGAAACAAGGGGATTGAGGGAGAATGAACTCTGATTGTGGTGTGATAATTCTGAAAACACCTTTTGTTCAGTTAATGATTTGCAAGAACTCGCCCTGTGTGTTACTTGTACTAAGCTAAGGATTTCTAACAAACCTCTAAAATTTCCACACACCAAACCAAATGTATAAGTTTTGGAATTGATACCTTTCAGGGTTTTATTTTGATGAGCTGTTATAAGAGCAGCTCCTGCAGAATAAGCACAGGAAGTTTGATATAATGATAAGGATCTCAGTGCCCTAATAGTTATTCTTCGCACCTTAATTATGTAGTCACAAGTCTTTGTAGAGGGTTCATTCACGCACGGTAAACCACAATTGAGGGACTGGAAGGGTTTGTTTCAGAAGCGACGACAAGTCATTTCAGGGTTGCGATGATTAAATTGCTGGGCTCAGCATCACCTTCAGTTATAGAGCAGTCAAGGTGAAGGCTCAGTCAAGCACAATCTACCTTCTGAAAATTAAGTATATAGAAAAACTGAATGGCTGTAAAACAAGGGGGATTGACTTAGACTAAGGGAATGAGTTTGAGCCACACAACAGTTTCCACTGTTATCAAAGTTGTATTTTGTAAGAAACACTTTCGTGTGGAGAATTGACCATGTGTTTTAAATTTTACATTGCATTCTTAGAAATTATGTGCTTCTACACTAGACACTAGGCAGAACTCCAATAGTTGATAACATTTTATTTATTTATTTGTTTGTTTGTTTGTTTTTGAGACAAGGTCTTGCTTTGTAGTTCAGGCTGGCCCTGAGCTCACTGTGTATCCCAGGCAAGTCTCGAACTCACAATAATTTCTTGCCTCTGCCTCTGGACTGCTGGAATTACAGGCATGAGTCACTATGCCCAATTGTTGATAACTTTTTTTTTTTCTGGTATCAGGGATTGAACTTGGGCCCTTGTTGTCCAAGGCTGGCATGGTACCACTTGAGCTAAATCCCCAGCCCTGATAACATTTTTTTTTTTTTTGAGACAGGGTCTTGCTTTGTAGTTCAGGCTGGCTCTGAGCTCACTATGTAGCCCAGGCAAGCCTCGAACTCAGAAAGCCTCCTGCCTCTGCCTTCGGAGTGCTGGGATTACGGGCATGAGCCACCATGCCCGGCAGCCCTGATAACATTTTAATAATACAATGATTATATCCATATGATGTTAATATCCAGAAATAAAGGAGAGTCATAATCAACAATGCATACTGATTAATGCCAAAGTATTTGTTTTTTAAAAAA
Organism: Thryonomys swinderianus; assembly: GCA_004025085.1. Taxonomy (NCBI): domain Eukaryota; kingdom Metazoa; phylum Chordata; class Mammalia; order Rodentia; family Thryonomyidae; genus Thryonomys; species Thryonomys swinderianus. Next base: position 21,929 of record PVIC010009657.1, read on the forward strand.
TGAAGATAACTGATGATGATTCATTTCTTTTTAATCATAATTTGATACATAGAAAAATTAAAACCACATTAGAAAAGGTCATTATATAATTTTGCATGTTTCATAAGAAAGGTTGGTTGCAAAAGCGAAAAAGGCCTTTCAGTGCTGCTAGAAGTCACTCTCCTGTGATTAGATATCCTCATATTTTTACATTTATTTTTCCATTTTGTGTTAAAGAAAAATTATTAGATGCCAATCAACATCAATGTAAAACTGAATTCAGCAATTTAGAATATTGAACATATTTATAAAGTTGAAGCAGTTCTATGAGTCATTAATACATCTCCTAAGGGAACAAGTATTACTCCTGATGTATTCTTTTTATAATGCTGTGACTATTGGACAAAGAATCTTTTCAAAGTGACATAAGATATCACAACAAGAAATGTCTTTTTGTTTAACAAGAATTTCTTTACTGTGTCATATTCTTATACAATGATCCTCAGTTAACTAAGGAAATTGTAAAAGTTGACAGTATTTCTTTTTTTTTTTTTGCTTTTTTTTGGAGACAGGGTCTCGCTTTGTAGTTCAGGCTGGCCCTGAGCCCACTATAGTGCCCAGGCAAGCCGCCGAGAACTCAGCAATCCTCTTGTCTCTGCCTCCCGAGTGCTGGGATTACAGGCGTGAGCCACCACGCCCAGCATTGTATGTGGTTTCCGGGGATCAAACTCAGGACCTTGCGCTTGCGAGGCAGGCGCCGGAACCACTGAGCTAACCCTCCGGCCCTGACAGTATTTCTTGATATTCCCTGTTTAACGGATCCCCAGATCTTTCTTCCCTACTGTATATTCCTTTGTTTCAAGAGGCTGATATCAATGAGATATATCCATTCACATTATTGCTACCCTTTTGATATATGCAATAATCACATTCATCACAGGAAATTTGTACTTGTACATAGTTTTCCCCACCCTCTCCCCTCCCTTCAACACTTCTGCTTCATGTTACAAAAACTTTGTTTCCATTTTTCCTTCTACTCTCTCTTATTAAAAAAAATTTTTTCCCTAGTTAACTCTTTCCAGTTTTTCTTTTAAACTCTGCAATTTTGGCTTGTGTTTAGACACTAATTAAACATCCAGAGCTTCTTACCATGGGTGCTTTCGATATTTGGGGGAAGGATGATTCTTGCTAATACACAAAGCATTCCCCCACTCCCTCTTATGCTGGGGCAACCAGACATTACCAATGATGCTGCCAAATGTGCCCGGGCGGGAAACACAGTGAATCAGAAGCAACAAGAAGAGAAGAAAGGGGGTGAGAGAAAGTGGCTTATGTTTTGAAGGTGCCCTAGTGTTTGCCAGGTTAAAGCTTGGCCTTAGCTCTTAGCTGGAGACTATCCTGAAGACTGATTTCCCCTCTGAACTCCCATTTACAGTCTGCCCTCCTTTTACGCCATCAGGCTTTTCCTACTCCCTTCATCAGGCCTTTTGGGTTCCTTAATGTTTCACATTCCCATAAAAAGCCCCATTATTAAGTTCTTCAATGAAACACTGTGAAGAGATTAATTTATTTTCTCCTTAAGATTTTGAGTAATAAAATGAGCAGTTTTGGAGAATGCCTAATGTGCTCAAAAAGCAGTGTTTTTGCTAATTGCTAATTTCACATCTGTCTTAAAATGCAAATTGTTTAGAGCCAACACTGACTTAACATTATTTGTACTCCACTTCAGCCTGTGCTGACACTCTCACAGAGTTATATCTTACTTTTGAAGAAAGTATTCGTCTTTCTATCCCTCATATGTGCAGCGGAGTTCCTGCACCTTGAAATTAAATAATGTCTTTCAGTCATATTCATCTCAAAAAACACTGTTAATTCCCATGTTCATAGGAAGCATTTTGATCAGCTGTAGTTCACACTGACTTGTTAAATAACCTCTGAGTGAAGCAGAAATTAATTTTATTTCAGTGATAAGATAGATACATAGATATATAAATAGATACATGTATTTTTCTTTTAACACATTTATTCCCATCAGAGAACCTAATGGTGTGGTAAGCACTTCAAAAATATATATTATGAATTTACTGAGTTTTCTTTAAAATAAAACTATTCAGATTTTTATGGATTCAGAAAAATAGTTTTCAAATTGTAATGTGTTAAACCTGTTTTTTAAATTTTTAATTGAATTCTTTATTGGTACATTTTATATACAGTTCCCAAATCCCATCACCATACTTCACAGAGCTAGAGAAAACAATCCAAAAATTCATCTGTTAAACCTTTTTTTTTTTTTTTTTTTTTTTGAGATGGGGTCTCGCTTTGTAGTTCAGGCTGGCCCTGAGCTCGCTATGTAGCCCAGGCAAGCCTCAAACTCAACAATCCTCCTGTCTCTGCCTCTCAAGTGCTGGGATTACAGGCGTGGGCCACCACACCCAGCCTGTAAATCTATTTTTTAAACACACTGATCAGAGCAGTTTAGTTTTCCAATATTTTATTGTTTTTCATGTAAACTAAAATGTCAGATGAATAGTTTTTAAATTACTGTCTTTGATGTAAAAATTATGACAATGAAATGAGCACTAGACAGTAGGTTAGATAAATTTATGGTAGTTTTTAAAACACTTAGCTTGAAATTACAAATATTAATTTCAAAGTTATTATGGTTCTTCTGAATTGCTGAAGCAAAAAATTAAATTCTGTATTCTGCCATATTCTGTCAGAGGAAACTTGCCATAAAAACTCTTCAGTCCTTGAAAAAGCATTTGTTGAATAGTATTATAGCCCTAGTATAGTACTCACTATATAGATTAAATACAAGAGATTGTTTTGAAATAATGTACAAATTATAAAAACCTTTAAATTTATTTAGTAATATAAATCACCACATGTTGTCCAAAAGGTTTTGTGTAATGGTTGATTATGGTGGTTGGTTTTTCTAGCAACTTCCCTAACCAGCCAGTTGTTAAAACATACCGTTAGAATCCAGCTTCTGTGAAAAGAAATTAGGATTAGAATGAAAATCAAAACTTTATGGAATAAAATACAACATAAATTCTAGGAGAAATCTATGCAATGGAGGTTAAAATAGAAATATATTCCTTAGAGGGATCATAGGAGCTTAAAAGCAAATCAGGGGCTCATGAGGCACTAGACAGTATCACAAGATATTTGAGGCACTATCTCTTAGGAAACAGGGAGTTTCTAGTATGTTTTCAGGTATAATCTGGTATGAATGGGTAGATTTACAGAAGGTGAAATTGAACACAAAAATTGTTTAATCATGCATTTTTATATTTGACATATATCTTTCCCATATATTTTCTAGGTAATTCTTACTGTTTCAGGTGTCAAGATTACACCAGTAATACACTTTGATCTCATGTTGTATGTGTGAAAAAGAACATGGGTAAGCAGCATTCTTACATTCATTTGTTCAGTCTTTTGTATGAGAAGAGGTAATTGAAGACTTTAGCTAAGACATTGTCACAGTGAAGCTCTTGATTTGATCCTAATTTGCTCTTAAGTAATCTGAATACTCTTACCTTTTATTGTTTTTGAAATAGTCAACACTATACAAACTGCTTTGGGAAATTCTAAAATAAAGAAAACTTGAGCTTGGAAACTATTTATTACCATTTTAGTACTTTTGCCCAGCTCTCTCATTAAGAGATTTTCTAGTGAGAAACTACCAAACCAATAAAAGAGAGCACAACCCTTCCTGGAAATCTAGGAACTACTCTTTTTCTTATGATTTCCAATAATATTCTCCTAACCTAAAAAAAATTGAAATAGAAACTTTAGATAAATTAAGAGAAATTATTTGAGTAAGGCATGATCCATTACACTGGCAGCATTCAGAACCAGAAGTACAGAGTTCCATCCAGCAAGGTGAGCAGAGAGCATTACTGGCCAAATATACAGGCAAAGTACAGAAATCCCCTGATTGGAAAAGCATTTGCTTTATTTGGGTGGTGAGCCATTTGTATTATTTGGACAGGATCTCATCTGTGGCTGCCAGTCCCTAACTTACAGTTTTTACAGGCTAAAGCTTTGTTTGTGTGGTTAGTTATAATCTGGCTATGTGGTATAGCTGATGTTTACCATATATCACATACATACATATTATATATTCCTAAGTGTCTAGATACCTAATGTTAGGAATTGGGACTGTTGGAGTATAAGAGTACTTTCTTTTTTAAAAGCTTGAAAGAAAAAGGTAAAGTATTGGATAGAATGCTTTCCTAGATTTTCAAGATAGCATTATTCTGTGTATCCCCTTTTTCTGTTACCTACTACATAGCTTCACTGAGTTCCACTTATGAGGCACTTCATGAAAAAAAAAAATGATGGCACATTAAGAAAAAGTGAAAGCCTCTTCCTGAAGATGAGGTTTTCCAGACAGCCTACTTATGTTGTTGCAATGATACCATCACACATCCAGGGTTTTGTTTGCCTGCAGTCAATGCCCGTGGTTCCTGTCGCTGGAAGGTAATCAGAAAAAAATAGAAAAGACAGATGTTGGTCAGGGCTAAGGATTTTTCAACAGCAGCAGCTTTACGGGTTTGGAATCACACTGTGGTTTTTTCAGCTTGATTCGTATCGTCTCTTTCAACTAAATGCTTACCTTTCCTGTTGCCAAGTGAAGGATACCAGAGACCAGTGTTCCTTAGCATCATATGGCTGTAAAATCTCCCTTTATCATTAATGCCATACAGAGGTTTTCAAAAGAGTGAAGCCACTGTAATGATAATCAGGAAAAGTTCACAGTTCCAGGGTCCACTGCTGATTTTTTTTTTTTTTTTTTTGAGACAGGGTCTCGCTTTGTAGTTCAGGCTGGCTCTGAGCTCACTATGTAATCCAGGCAAGCCTCGAACTCAGCAATCCTCCTGTCTGCCTCCCGAGTGCTGGGATTATAGGCGTGAGCCACCACGCCCGGCACTGTGGTATGCGGTATTGATGGTTGGTGGGCGTGAGTCTCCACGCCCAGCATAGTATGTGGTTACCGGGATCATACCCAGGACCTTGCGCTTGCGAGGCAGGCGCCGGAACCACTGAGCTAACCCTCCGGCCCTCCACTGCTGATTTTAATGATGACTATTCTGACAGAGTTTCATTTGCTTTAAAGGAAAGTAAATCCTACCTTTCTGACATATCTAAAGGTCATTCTTAAGAGCTATGCCAGGAAAGGTCTTATATTTCCCACAGGAATATGATTCACAGATAATCTCCTGTCCCTAAGTCCCTTCTACAACAGGTTCCCATCTGAGAAGCATTAACTTGAACAGCACAGCTGCTTCTGAGCTTGAATGCAGAGGCTTGTGCTGCACCTCTGCTCCCTATTCACTGTGTGACCTGAACACACGATCAAACCACTGGTCTCCCCATTTACAGCTTCCTCATTGCCAAGGATTGTGATGGGGCTGATTTTTAATTTAAATTCAGCCTAACACATTAACATACCTATTTTAATAGATGCTGACAGAACACACAAACTTGTAGGTGAGAGAAAAAGAGATTTATGAAGCACAACAGTAACAGTAGGCAAAATTCATCATATTCTTCTGTAAGTTTCCCAAGTCTTGACTTGCACAAAGTAATGCAGTTAAGGATTTTGAGACTCCAGAGAGAAAGGGCTTTTCTACTGACAATTCATTTTCTAGCATTATTTTTAAGAACAGCATTTCATACCCACTCTCACATTTTGCTCTTATTTGTGTACAGATGCTCTTATTCAGTATTTCCATATGCATTGATCAGGAGTTTTGGCAAAATGTGCCTTTTCTTTTGCAAAAAGACAAAAAAAAAAAAAATCAGAGGGTCTAAGTATTCCTTATAAACTTCGCATTTACCAGTATCATTTATCCAGATATGCAGAGGGCCTTTGAGTTATAAGATGAAATGGATCATTTGGCGTAAAAGCCTTACTTATTGGCTTCCATTCTGCAGAGCTAACTTTTATTTTCTTCCAGACTCCTAAATCAACAGGCACTTTCCATCCATTTTCTGGCTTCTAGAATTTTATTGACATGATGTATTTGTTGTTATGTCAACTTCCTTTCTCTTTGTTTTCGTAGATTTATGTGTATTTTCCCCTGTCTCTTATTTTAATCAATTTTTCAAGAGAAAACATACCTTAATAAAATATTTCTACAAGTATGTTTCCTGAAATTCTAACTTTTTAGATGTTATATATGTTTTTTTAATTCTTTCAAATCCAAAGTCTCTAATTTATAACTATGATCCTAAAATAAATTGTTCTATGGCAACTAATTATACAACCTTAATTGTTTTTCCTTTCTCCTGGTTCAGGTGGAAGGTGTTTATTCGGCAGTGGAGAACTGCGACACAAATTTGTAGTTTTCTAAATCTTTAAAAGAACCACAATTATTTAATATTCAGGATATATTTAATGTATGAATGTGATCTTGCATATATTTCTTCTTTTTTTTTTTCTTTTTGAGACAGGGTCTCGCTTTGTAGTTCAGGCTGGCCCTGAGCTCACTATGTAGCCCAGACAAGCCTCGAACTCAGCAATCCTCCTGTCTCTGCCTCCCAAGTGCTGGGATTACAGGTGTGAGCCACCACGCCCAGCCTGTGTAAATTTCTTACCATGAATGTTCACTCAATGGCTGCATTCCTTGGTTTTGTTTTCTTCGGATATAAAATATCTCGATGTCGCCGTGTGTGGTGGCTCACGCCTGTAATCCCAGCACTCGGGAGGCAGAGACAGGAGGATTGCTGAGTTTGAAGCTTGCCTGGACTACATAGTGAGCTCAGAGCCAGCCTGAACTACAAAGCGAGACCCTGTCTCAAAAAAATAAAATAAAATAAAAATAAAAAAAGATATCTCAGTGTCGTTTGTGAAGAACCAATAAGATAATGTTTATATTAACATATTTAATTGTGTCAGAAATGATTATATAAATTCAAGAAATCATTTGAAAGAGTAATCTAGTTTTAAAAATTTCAAGTCATGCTACTTTTTATCCAAATAATCAGTTTGGCTTTTTCTGGCAGACTATTGAATTCCTTGATATTTTATTGTCATTTTAATGCATTATTTCATTCTATGTTAAATGCTTTTAGAAAAATTTTACTACTGTCAAACAGACTGTTCTCTGTTCTCATTATTCCATTAACATGTTGCATTCCAGGATTTTGTCAGATTTGAAGTGTGTGGGGGATTCCATTTTAACCAATAGCACTGCTAATTCAGTTTTCCTAAAGGGAATATTTCCATTTTCCAAGACACAGGAAAAATGTATATGGTAATAGAACTATTTTACTGACTTGGATAAAGCAATATGTATTAAATAAAAACTCTGTGCATCAAATATATTTAGAAATTCCTACCTACTTACATTTTAACTGTAATCATTGATCTTTAAGTAAGATATTGGGAATAACAGATAAGTGGAAAGAATAGAAACTGTTATTTAATATTAAATGTTCTGAGTTACTGCTTTAGATTAAAAATGCCTTTAACTTTACATTAAAACAGATTAAAATATTCTTTACATCTTAAAGACTATGACTACAATGTAGTTTAAAACAAAGTTCTTGACATCATTAAAAAGCATGGCTGGTCATAAATCTGGAATTTAAAACAGGTGAAATTAAGTAATATGGAAAATCTGAATCTAAAAATCTAAAGTACTCAACATTTTTGTGACAGCTTTGTGTTTGCGGCCAAATGTATTTTATTTCATAAAAGTTATTCACAGTGTATAAAATCTATTCAAGACATAAAAAGATAATTTGATACACATATACATTGCATAACTGTGTCCACAATAAATTGGTAGCAACTGTCACTGCCCAGGCTGTTCCCCAGATCGACAGGACTTGTCCATCTTGTAAGTGCAGGTTCCCACCCTCTGATGGATACACTCTCATTTCCCTCACACCCTCTTCCTTGGCAGCTACCATTCCACTTTCTGTTTGTGTGGATTTGACTTTTTTATATTTCACATGAAAATGAGGTTATAGATTAATTCCATGTATGTGTTTAGTTAATTTTGCTTAATGGAATTTCCTTCCACTTCATTAATATGTATGTGTGTGTAAAGAGTTCCTTTTTAGGGGCTGAATACTATTCATATATATATGAACATGTAAACTCACACTACTTAATTCATTTATTACTTATGTATTCTCATACTATGGTTAAAATGAGTGGTCTGATGAATACACAAATTCACCTGTCTCTTCCTGTGACTGGTATTATTTCCTTCAAAAAGAGAGGAATAAAGATATGACTGGATCATATGGCATTTTTCAATTGCTTAGAAAACCTTGTACTATTTTCAAACATGGTTCTAAACATTATCACCAACATTGTACAGTTGTCCCCTTTTTGCCACAGTTTTGCAACATTTATTATCTCTTCTTCTTTTTTTGTAATAGTCTTCAAAGCATTTGTGAGATGATGTGTCATTAGGCTTTTGATTTGCAATTCTCTAATGATTAGTGATGCTTCCTTGTACCTGTTAGCTGTTTGTATATCGTATTTTGAGGAATGTTCATCTAGTTTATTTTTTACCATTTTAAGTCATAGGCATATGGTTCTGATAAGAACTTGGGGTTCACAGAAAACTAGTACCAAGGACCAACAAATGTGATCATATCAAATTAGAAACCTATGCATGTGAAAAAAAAACCAAGAGTAGAGAGAAAACTTACAGAAAGGGAAGAAATAATACCAGCTATTTCTCACATAGAGGAGTAGTATATAGAACATATAAAGAACGTAATAAAATTAGAACCTCATAAATAAAAAAGAGCCTATCAAAATGGCAAAGAAGCCGGGCGTGGTGGCTCACGCCTGTCATCCCAGCACTCAGGAGGCAGAGACAGGAGGATTGCTGAGTTTGAGGCTTGCCTGGGCTACATAGTGAGCTCAGAGCCAGCCTGAACTACAAAGTGAGACCCTGTCTCAAAAAAAAATGGCAAAGAAAATGAATAAACACTTCTCAGAAGAAGTACAAATGGGCAATAAACAGATGAAGAAATATTGCTGGCTGATGAGGTAAAAGAAAGCTAAAACAACATTGAGATTCCACCTTATCCTAGAAAAATGCTATCATAAAGAAATCAAGTAAGAAGAAATGCTTGTGAGGTTTAGGGAAAAAAGGCACTGCTCTATGTTGTTGGTGGAGATGTGAACTAATAAAGTTGTTACGGAAATCAGTATGGAGATTTCTCAAAAAGCTAAAACTAGAAAGTCCACTGGACTCAGCTCTTTTCCTTCTAGATATCTTCCCAAAGGAATTAAAGGCATCATATAACAAGTTACAGACATGTTCATATGCATAGCAGCAAAATTCATCATAGGTAAATATTGGAAACAGATTATATGTGCATCAACAAATGATAAAGAAATTGTAGTGTTTACATCCAGTGGAGTCCTATTCTGCATAAAGAAGGATAAATATGAGTCAGTTGTAGAAAAATGGATGGACCTTGAGACCAGAGTATTAATGGAAATAAATCAGGCACACAAATTTAATACTGCATGATTTCTCTTATATGAGAAAACAAAAGTAACTGAAGAGCAAAATAAAAGTAGGAAATAGAGAAATGGGTCTTCTGCAAAAGGGAACGGGGCCAAGAGATAAAAAAGAGAGGGGAAGGAGGGATGAGGAAGAGGGCGGAAAGAAAAAAAATGATCCATCATATCCACGTGCCTACTCCCCATGAGGAATGTAATCACTGTATACTGCAAATATATACCAATAAAAAGATAAGGGTACTCTAAAGGAACAAAACTGTAGGGGAATACCTTTGAAAAAACTATTCAACACCAAACCAAGAACAACAGAACATATACCATGATCAAGTTGGATTTATGCATAAGAATCAAAGATAAATGAAAATAGTTATTGAAGATACATATACCTTTTGGCTTGCAAGCACAGTAGAATTTAAAAGCAATGAAGACAGACCTTCACTGTTGTTTTTGGCTGTCACAGTTTTAATACACGTTTTAAATTTTTCTTCCTTATCCCATGCAAAGATAAGTTCTATACCACCTACCGTATGCTAAATTTGGAAAAATTGTGACTGGTTTCAAACAACAGGACCTAGGGTAGAATTATGGTAGCTAAATTGTGAGGCTAATTTACAAAATGTTCTAAAGTGCTTGCTTTGTTGAGCAGAGCACTCCTTCCTGGAAATGTGAAGCAGCATGTAGGAAGGAAGTCCCACTACCCTGAGGCTGTAATGTTATGAGAAACATTGTGCAATAGATAATGGCTACAGAAAGCTATTTTGGCTGACAGTTCCAGCTAAACACTAATTCTAGTCAGCCAAATCCAAGAATAAGGTAGAGTGAAAGTAACTCCAGGTGATTCCAGTTCCCCATGTTACCTCCAGAAACACTAATCTTCTTGGCTAAGGCCCATTCCAAGCTAGGATTGGTGGCGCACAGATAAGATACACTATGTTCCTAATTTGAGTTCTTCACTCACAAATTTGTAAGTATAATGTAGTTATTGTTTTCTGACACTAACTTTTGAGAGATTTTTGACATTTGTGGAAATTCCACTGACCATGAGTCAGCAATCAGAGTTTTGTTCTTCACTGTATATTAAAAAAATAGAACCGAACAATTTTTAAATTAATCACTTTGTAAGATCTAGGAAAAAGCATAATAAAATTTTAGTTTCACTTTCTTGTTGTTGTTTTTTTTTTTTTTTTTTTTTTGCTTTTTGAGACAGGGTCTCGCTTTGTAGTTCAGGCTGGCCCTGAGCTCACTATGGTGCCCAGGCAAGCCGCCGCGACCTCAGCAATCCTCCTGTCTCTGCCTCCCTAGTGCTGGGATTACAGGCGTGAGCCACCACGTCCAGCATTGTGGTATGCGGTGTTGATTGTTGGTGGGTGTGTCTCCACACCCAGCATTGTATGTGGTAACCGGGGATCGAACTCAGGACCTTGCGCTTGCGAGGCAGGCGCCGGAACCACTGAGCTAACCCTCCGGCCCTTGTTGTTGTTTTTTTATTGGTACCGGGGATAGAACTTGGGCCCTTGTGCTTCCAAGGTAGGTGCAGTACTACATGAGCTAAATCCCCAGCAAAAACATAAGAAATTACCTGTTTAAATCTGAGAACACATTTTGAGGTTAAGGTTAATAATAAATGCTCTGGACAGTTTTTTTCTTGATGTAAGCATATTCTGCACATTAAAATTATTAAAGTTTCTTAGAAATATATGCACTTTCCTGATGTGTGAAATAAGCTGTGTTTGCATATAAAAGAACAAAAGTACATCAGATTGTGTCATGCATATGATCATGTATCACTTAAAATCAATTTTAAAAATTATGCAATGTCAAGGGTAGAGTTGTAAAGTTAGACATAAGAGCTCTTCCCAAGTATGCATTAACTGTTGGCATATTACCTCTTATATGAAGTTTTTAAAGACAAATATATATATATATATATATATATATATGTATATATATAAAATATTATACACACACATATTTTTTAACTGCCCCCAGCTATGTCTTGCTTTCCCTTCAAGAGTTCTTTTCCTAGCTGGGTGCGGTGACAATGTCTGTCATCCCAACACTTGGAAGGCTGAGGCAAGAGGATGGTGGCGAGTTCAAAGCCATCCTGGGTTAGATAGAGTCCAAGATTAGCTTAAAATAAATAGTGAGACCCTGTCATAAAAAACAATAAATAAATAAGTAGGTTTTGTTTTTGTTTTTTGTTTTTTACTTTTTGCCGGTAACTCTTACTAAACCCCTGCAGATGATGACATCAGAGATGTGCCTTCTTCACACTGGCCCTCATCTTAAAATTCCCACTATTCCCAGAAGTGCCACAGGGACAGATCAAGCCTCCAGCAAATGAGATTTCAGTAGACATTCTGTATCTGAGCTATGGCGCCCTGTCCCTGACCACCAAAGATGCTTAGCAATCTCACAGTATAAATAAAACACATTTGCTCTATCTCTAGAAATCAACAGAAGTCAAATTCCAAAATCTGCTTTGAGACTCAAGCCAAATTTAATTATGAATCCAATAAAAATATTTTTTAAAAGTTACACATTTTCAAGACAATTGGACAAACCCTGCCAGTTCATTTTATCAAATTAACTGAACGAAGAAAGAGACTGGTGGAGAGATTGGATCATAGGGCTGCTATCTCACTGACAGATTCGTAGCTGATTATACTAGTAAAAATCGGGTCCCGTGTGGAGGAGGTGGGTCACAGGAAATATGTCTCGAAGGGCGTGACTCTTGGTGTAGCTGCTTCTCATCCATGAAGTGAGTGGCCTTGTTCCATCACATCCCGCATCATTCTACCGTGCTTCTGCCTTCGCATCAGCCAGCCATGGACTGATACTTTTTGAACTGAACCAAATTAAACCTGTGCTGACCAGTATCTAGGGTAAAGATCGCCAATCACAATAGAGATATAGAGACAAAGAAAGGCAAGACAAAAACCCATTAAGGCAAATGTTCAATCTTATCGACCCATGCCCAGCATCTAGGGTATGTGGTAATATGGTATGAGTGCCAAAGAACTCAATCAGCCTTGTCCCTAAGCCCCTGCTGGCTACAGCCAATGTGGGACACTTTCTTGGGTTGACTCTACTTGCTGCTTGTAATTTCCCCTGGCAGGCTCTCTCACTTCCTGGTGTTTCCCTTGGTATAGCTAACTTCCTGGGGTCTCCTTTCCTGGTCTGGCATCACTTACATTCTCCTGCTTCACCCTCAGGTTTGTTTGCAAGGAACCTATGACAACCACAAACTGCCTAGCTTCCCAGCCTTCCCTTTGAAATTTTTGTGGAAATTTTGGTGAGGTCACACTTCTTACAATCTCCATGCCTTGAAATCTAACATCATTTGGATGATGTCAAGGTCTATTCCTGGTGCAAAATGCACCCAACCTTCAGCTGTACTGACACCTGAGTATATTGATGGCTAAACTTCCAAAAATAATGAGTCCTAGGGAAACAAATCCTTAGGCATCTCTGTGCACCCAGAGCACACTTGACATCTCTTCTGAAAATCTTTAAAAGAAGTTTAGACTTTATACCTATAGAAACAGTTAACTGCTTATGCATTTACCTAATACTGAGGTGAGGGCTTCCTTAAATTTTGTATTCTAGCTTATTCTTTTTCCTAAATTTAGTCCTTATCCATACTGGTATCATCTAGTACTACTTTGGAAGTGCGTAAAAATCTACCTGATGGAATAAGTACAAAGAGAAACATTTTCATTTGGTATGGATTTGCAATTATTTTTAATTTTTCCACTGTCATATAAAATTTATACTTATGTGTGGGCACTATGCAATGTTTTGATAGATATACATTTTGTATTGTTCAAATCACTCAAGTGTATGTATATGCTCACCGACTGTCATTTCTTTGTGATGAAATATTTCAAAATCCTTTGAAGAGTATCTCCTTGGTGATGAATGCTACTGTTAACACGATCATATTAAAAACCAGGAGAGTGATTCCTGCTTTCAACCTGGATAGAGCAACATGGATTCAACTTACTTTCTGCCTGGAAACAATTAAATAGTAGAAAAATAAATAAAGCAAAAGTTATCAAGGCCATTTTAAAGTATAGTGAATCCTGAAATATAGAAAACAAATGAGGTTCAGGTTCCTTTTGCCTTTTAATGATTCACAAAGCATTTCCAAACAATTTTGCAAAGGAAAAAGCCAGGTAGAAGCACAAAGGACATGCTAAGTTCAGGAGAAAAAGCTGACAGTTCCAGAGAAAGTGACACTTCTACCGGCGATGGGAGCGATTCCAAGAGAAAATCATCTGTTCCCATTATCCAGAGTGGTAAGCCATGGGAAGGGGCTTTTTTGGTTTTACTTTTTCAGTGCCAGCGTCAGACCCAGCACTAAATGGAGTGACCAAGGGTGCCTTATGTCAGCAGTAGCACAGACCAGACTATCTTGGGTTGTGAATGAAAGGATTTCAGGAACATGAAATTTTAATGATAAAAACAGAAAACTCCCAGGCAAGCCTGAATATTTCGTCACTCCTTTTGTATAGGAGTAGTTTGCCTTAGATCAAAGTGACATTTCAAACTGTAATACATTTTGAACAAAAGACCCCAAATTATTAAAATTTTTCAAAAAATTTTTTGTCAAAAATCATACCTCAAGGATATAGACACATGCATATATGTACACTTACATAAAAATTCCACTAATATAAAATTAATAATGTCTTTCATCCTTTGAAGGTTATCAGGCATGCAAAGAACCATAAAACATACAATTAGAATGGGAAAGAAATGAACTCAAAGCTGATAAAAAAGCTAATACAGACATTCAAGGTCAGTTACTAGATACTATATTTGAAGTGTTGCAAAACTAGCTATAGATATGAAATACATGAAAAAAAAAACCCAGGTCAGACTTCAGGGAACAAAATTAGAACATCTGAGTCCGGTTTCAGGTATGTTGCCATTTTCAGCTCCTCTGTGTACAATGCTTAGACACTGCCATTCCCACACTTACAACAGAAAATCACTGGACCCACCAAAAATTAGGCTTTTCTTGACCCAACTGAAGCTACAGACCAAGCTTCTGTACAATGTGAAAAGACGCACACACCCACAGAAATACATAAACTGATATCTCCTTACCTGAAGTAGTGGTTACCACTGGAACTATACACTTGTAAAAATATCGAAGTGGTAGTTTTTCCATATGATTGGGGATGAAAGGTGGGAAATTTGAAAGTGAGAAGCATCTTCTTGTTATAGTCTTATGTGGTCCAAATCACAGTTTGGGGCCTTCCCTATGGGAATTTGAACAATTTCTTGCACTGAGGATATGAGAGAGGTATCTGGTGGCCCTGGAAGGGGAAGGCAAAGACTAGCATTGTCAATTACATCCATTGTCCTTTCCAAATAAAGACCATTTTTTCAGGGAAAAAATATTTCAGTGGAACACGGATCTGATTCCTTGCACCAGATAAAGGAAGTTCAGTCCCTCCACCCTTCTATAAATAAGGATCCGAGGAAATAGAGTAGGAGCATGGCAGAAATAGAAAGGAACAGCGTCAAGAAAGAAAGTAAAATCTATACTTCTGGAAACAGCACAGAAAGACAAATGAAGGTCCTAAGAAAAGAATCCATTGTAAGACTGGACTTGGAGATTATAGAACACAGTGTTTCTCACTGCTTAGAAAATCTGTTCACTTGCATTTTTGCATTGTCACTTTCCATTTATATGTCAAAATTATCATTATGTGTTCCTATAAGTTTCTGAAAGCCCAGGATTTTGGCAGAGAATTGAAGTTGACTACAAGCCAAAGACTCTGCAGTGTTCAATCCACAGGGAGCTCCAGTAACAAGAGGTATAAGTAGGATATGAATCCTCTGGTACCTAAAATTAAACAAACATTAAACAGCACAACTCCCAGGAACATAAACAAATCTTCATACTAAAAACTAAATTATCTCAGTTATTTTGACAAAAACATCTCTGGCTTTCAGTACCAATGTGCAACTTATGGTAAAAGCCAAAAACAAATAAGTATGGCCTAAAGAGAAAGAATTAGACTGAAATATGATGTAGATATTAGAATTATTACCAAGAGGAAAATAACTATTTTCAGAGCTTGAATTAGTCAGGATTATTTAAAAAACAAGTAGTGTAAATCATAGATGTAGCTATAAACGTAGTCATAGATATGGATATACTCAAGGTTAGGGACATTAGCATGTGTAATGATGGAGGCTGAGCTATTCTGTGATAGGATGTCTAAAACCTGGAGGTCATGGGATTTAAGTAGTATGTCTCAGTCTGGGTTCAAAACCCTTAGAGCCAGGAAAGATGATTGTGTAACTCAATCCAAGGGCAAAGCCCTTAGATTCTAGAGGGCTGCCATAAAGGAGTTCTGGTTTCCCCAGCAAATGAAGAAGGCACTTGCTCTGAGAGAGAAGGAGAGATAGAGAATGAGAGGGAGGAAATGGGGATGGAGGGGGAATTTTGCCTTTTTTTCTTTCCTTTTCCCTTTTTGTTCTAGCTGGAGCCACAGTGCATTGGATGGTAGATACATATAGATATAGATATAGAGAGAACATTCCTCACTCATTCTACCTTCTCATATGCCAGTCTCATTGAAACACACTCAGACACAGCCAGCAAAAGTGCTTTGCCTACCCTCTGGGTATTCCTTAACCCAGTCAAATCTGCACCTAAAAATTCACCAGCACAGGCTCTAGTTAAAATGAAGTATATAACAGCAAGATAGGTGGGCAGTGCAATTACTGACACACAGAAACTTAAACACAATGACCGAGAAATGGTAGAAATAAAAACAGTAACAAAACTGAAGAGCACCTTTGAAAGGCTAGTTATAGTGAAGAAAAAATATCAATGAATTTCAACAAAAAAGTAACAGAAGCTTTCCAAATTGAACTTCACACCAAAAAGAATAAAAAACAAAAATGAAAACAAAAAGCAAAAAAAGAAAAGAGATAGCAGCCATTCTTTGTCGAGTGAGATGAAATCTCAGTGTTTTCATCTGCATCTCTTGAATGCCCAGTGATGTTGAGCACTTCTTCATATACTTCTTGGCTGCTTTTACTTCTTCCTCTGAAAAGTATCTGTCCTTTTCAAATGCCCATTTTTGAATTGAGTCTTTAAATTTGGGGGGAATAATTTTTTAAGCACTTTATATATTATAGAGAGTAGCCCTTTGTCTGAGGAATTACTGGTAAAGATTTTTTCCCATTTTGTTGGTTGCCTTTTGCTCCGCTGATGGTTTCTTTTGCTGTGCAGAAGCCTTTTAATAGAAAGATATCCCATTTGTTGATTTCTTCTAGTAGTTCTCATGCTATAGAGGTTTTATTAATAGTCTATCCCTAAGCCAATGTCTCCAAGAGCTTTACCTAACCTGTTTTGCAGCAGGTTTAGAGTCTCTGTTTTAATATTTAGCTCTCTCATCCATGAGCAAGAAGTTTCTAAATTTAATGATAAATATTTATGTGATCAAAAAGCTCGAAGAATGCCAAAGAAGTTACACATTTTAAAGCCCCATACTGGGCCAGAAATTTTGCTCAGTGTTTCTGGATGCCTGCCTAGCAAGCTCAAGGTCCTGAGTTCATCATCTCTAACCACATACAACCGTACTGGGCATGGTGACTCATGCCCACCAGCAAACAGTACCACACACCACAGCGCTTGGTGGCTCATGCCTGTAATCCCAGCACTTGGGAGGCAGAGGCAGGAGGATTGCTGAGCTTGAGGCATGCCTGGGCTACATAGTGAGCTCAGGGCCAGCCTGAACTACAGGCAAGACCCTGTTGCAAAAAAAAGTAAAAAACAAAAAAACAAAACAAAACAAAACAACAACAACCAAAAAACCAAAACAAAACAAACAAACAAACAAACTAAAGCCGGGTATGGTGGCTCATGCCTGTAATCCCAGCACTTGGGAGGCAGAGACAGGAGGATTGCTGCATCTGAGGCTTTCCTGTACTACATAGTGAGCTCAGGGCCAGCCTGAACAACAAAGTGAGACCCTGTCTCAAAAAACAAAACAAAACAAAACAAACAAAACTAAAGCATATCCCATTTGTTGTGAATTAAATTATGTATCCAAAAATAACGTTTGGTTCCTAACCCCCAGTAGATGTTTGTGTGTGGTCTAATTTGGAAATAGACCAAAGGAAATCATTTTAGATTAGGGTAAACCTCAGCCACATAAGTAATGTTATCTCATAAAAGGAGGTTAAATCTGGGTGTGTATACACACACACACACACACACAGAAGAAAGATTGTGATAGGAATACAAAAAACGCACACTGGAAGAATGTCATGTGATGACAGAGGAGAGATTAAAGTGCTGAAGCCATGAACTGGAGAAAGCAGTGGTTGCCAGAAATTATCAGACACTGCAGGAAGGAAAGGATTGTTGTGTTGAGCCTCAGGGGCTGCTGACACTTTGATTTCAGCACTGTACGATCTTAGAATCATGAAAGTAAAGTCATCATTTTAAGCCAATGTTGATGGCATTTTGTTAAGCTAATAACTTATGCAGTGTTCAAATTACAGGGAGTACAGAATAGAGGAAGGCTTCAGGAAACCAGGGGAGTGATGAGCACTTTATCTCTAGAGGAATAATGATGGGAATTATAAGGATGGCAATATAATTGTGAGAAAAATGCAAACAGAAAAATGAAAAATAAAATATTTATAATATTTAAAAAACAAAGAAAAGCAACTCACCAACCTAGAATATTATATACAGTGGATTCTTTAAAAAATGGAGGATGAATTATGAGAGGGAAAAAAATTATCTTTCAGTTGCATAAAAAATATTTTTATCCAGTTCTCAGTTTGGTCTAGTGGCTTGATATGACTTCGATAAAATTAATTAAGCTATTTTGTAGATATTGGTAACCTGTTGAATAAGGATACATTTTGAGAACCCATACCACCAATTACCATAACATAAAATAAGAGTAATCATGAACATGTGCTGTTAATAAAATAACAGATATATAACTCAGTAATACTGAATTCAATGTCCAGGAATAGAACACAACAGTCAGGTAATTTTGACAAACTTCTAAGGTCAGTCACTGGAAAAAGCACAGTTATTTTTTTTTAAGAAATACTTGTGAAAATTTCTTCATATCTACACAAAAAATAGAACTAAAAATGAACTTATATTTTACACAAAAATTAACTCAAAATATATCAGAGAGCTAACTAAAATATACAAAATTAACATAGAACAAAACAATTTTTAGATGTATCAGAAGCATTCTTCATGGAAGAAAGAAGTTGCTAATTTAAAATTTATGAAAATTGAAAATTTCCTTGGCTGGGGATTTAGCTCAGTGGTTCTGTTGTCTGCCTTGCAAGAACAAGGTCACAAGTTTGGTTCCCAGTACCAAAAAAATAAAATTAAACTTCTGATCTATGTTATACAATGTTAAGGAAATAAATGTGGTACAGACTGGGAAACATTTGCAAAATCATTTGGAAAAGGCTTAAGTCCAAAACATACAAGGAAATGTAAATCTCAATAGTAAATAAAAATTACACCAATAACAGAAGATGTGAACAGACACATCACAATAGAAGATATACAAATGGAAATTAATGAATAATCAAGTGGATTTGAAAGATTGTCAACCTCATTTGTAATTGGGAAATAAATGTCAGTTAAAACAATAGTGGCATGCCATTACATACTTATTTGGAAGATGACTATAAAATAAAACTTGATACCATTGATGACAAGGATATGGAACAGTGAAACTCCTATTTCTTGTCAGTAAAAATGAAAACTCATACATGCACTCTTAAAGAGAGTTTGCTAATTTATTTCAAAGGTAAGCATAGCCTTATGAAATTTTCCATTGGCCACATTCTTAGCCATTTGCTAAAATGATCTGAAAACATAACAATATCATGCACAAGAAATTCCATAGAAAACTTATTCATGCTCCATTTTTCAAGTACTGAAAGCAACCAAGATGTCTTTCAGTAAATTAGTGGTTAATGAAGCATGGGGTACCCATACTGTGGAGCTGTAATCAGCAGTGGAAAAGAATAATCTATCACACAAAAAGGATAAAAGATTCTTAAATATATATTGGGAATTGAAAGGAACCAGTCTACAAAGGATAATACTGAACAAGACATTTCATATGCCTTTTTAAATTTTGTTATTCTGAAATTCCAAAACTATGAAGATGCTAAACAGATCAATTTTCAAGAACTGGACATTAGGGAGCTTTGGATACTTCAGAATGATGTGACACTGTAACAGTATAGAGATAATGTTGTACAGATATTAAAACCCATATAGCTATACAGTGCAGAGTCAAACTCAAGGTATGCACACAAAACAATATAACAAAGTTATTTTTAAGGTGAAGGTTAAGAATTCTGAAACCACTATAGATGTGGACTGGAAACAAAAACTTAGCAAAACACATGGTGAATGTGAGCCAGATTTCTTGTTACTGGAGTAAAAATTTAAAGATAAGAAAGAACATGTAGGGTAAAATGCTGCATGTATTACTGAGTTGGCATTGGCAGGCATCAATTTGAATTCATGTTTGAGTTGAGGTTTCCCCTTTCAGCAATAAAATCAATTGTTTATATGAACTTTGATTTGAATGTTGAGACTGATGATTCCAATCCTGCTCCAAGAAGATATAATAAATGTTTATTAGTCATGTAAAAGAGTTTTCTAGGGACAGAAAGACAAACTCTGAAGTAGGTCACAAAAGACTAAGTCACAGGGGATTTGTTTTTCTTGTGATGGGGGCTCGTGCTGGATAATTGAGCCCAGCTGCACACAGAAGGGGTCGATGGACCTTGCTTGGTTTGATCTTTCTAAGAACTCCTTCCTCATGTGGGAACCTTCTAAATGTCCCACGTGTGGGACAAAAGGAAAGAAGGCAGGTGCTTTATTTAAACTGTCAGCCGCAAACATCAAAATTTAAATCAGATCTTATTACACACAAGTACACCAAGCACACTGCTGAGAGTTTTAACATTGGTCTCTATTAAAGGAAACAAAGAGTTTTGCAGAAAGGACTGATTCTGGGGCTAGAAAGTATATAAGAAGATTATTGAGCATTTTGCAGCACAAGAAAAAAGGGAACCACTCAAAAAGTATTGGTGGGACACTGTCACAAAAAAATAGGAACCAACAAAATGATGTCCAGATGGCCGAAGTTGGAAAATTGTGCCCACAAAATTAAAGTGATATTGACTTATAACTCAGAATACAAAATAAATATCCATGAACTGTAATAATATAAATGTGATTGAATTTCAGTAAGTGTTGTGGAATAGACCACTTTGCTCTGCAAATTAATTTGCACATTTTATAAAGATATTCCTTTCTCAAGATGATCAACATACTCCTTGTCTGTAAGTATAACTACACATGATGACTGACTTCCAAAAAAGACAATATAGAAAAAAATGGGGAATAGCTTTAAAGCAGAGAAACTGGCAAACACCAGGTCAGCCACAAAGTTAACGCCAATAAATACACAGCACATTAATCACCTATAAGCTTGACATAAGTTATTAAGAACTATATTTTATTTCCATGCTTTCCTTTCGTAAGTACACAATCTTTGTATAATCATACATTTAAAAATCAAAGCTAAACCAATGCCTATGATAAGGACTTTGTTTAAAAGAAGTAATAAAGAATAAATAGTAAGGGCCGAAGATTTAGTTCAGTGGTTCCAGCACCTGGCTAGCAAATGCAAGGTCCTTGGTTTGATCCCCAATCCCCGGTAACCATATACAACAATACTGGGCATGGTGACTCACGCTCAGCAGCAATCAGTACTACATATCACAATGCCGGGTATGGTGGCTCACACTTGTAATCCCAGCACTCCAGAAGCAGGGGCAGGAAGACTGCTGAGTTTGAGGCTTGCTTGGGCTACATAGTGAGCTCAGGGCCAGCCTGAACTACAAAGTGAAACCCTGTCTCAAAAAGGGGGGGAAAAAAAAAGTCTTAAAATCTCCATTCCTGAGGGAGGCAATTTTCTGTTACTGCAATGAATACTGTACCTGAAACAATCAACTTATGAATTAAAAAGTTTATTTTGGTTCACAATGTTGAAATTTTAGTCGTTGGCCCCATTGGTTTTAGGTCTATGACAACGTGGCACATCATTTATTCGTTCTGTTTGATTTCCTCAGCGCGTAATGATAATTAATGTTGGAATTAGGGTGTATAGAAGTGTGGAATGGATCAAAGTCTGCTCACCTTACGGCTGGGAACTCGAGGGAGAGATCATGCCCTCATGATGGTCTCTGAACAGACATTCCTAGTGGTCTAAATTCTCTCATTAGGACTCATCTGTTAAAGATTCCACCATTTCCTCAGAACGCCATGCCCGGGACCATGCCTTCACCTGAGGAGGTTTGGGGAGACATTTCACACCACACTGCATCATTCAGACCGCCAGGGGGGAGTCAACCTCTCAGGAACATCTGGAGATGGGGTCCTTCTTCCCTCCATGCACTGCAGGGAATGTTAAGGAAAGTTCTCATACAGTGAAACAAACATCAGTAGATATATATTTCCACTAAAACTGGGGTTTTAAACACACACACATATATGATTTTTTACATAAGTATTTAAAAACTGTGTTTTACTAAAATAATGTATTAAGGGGGGTTATAACTTATGTAAAGGTTTGTTTCACATTTTATACATACATATTTACTCTTTAAAATAAAGCTATAAGAAAAACATGAATATATATTATATACCTGGAATTTAAATGTATTTATTAGAAAGTAATCTATAGGGCCGGAGGGTTAGCTCAGTGGTTCCGGCGCCTGCCTCGCAAGCGCAAGGTCCTGAGTTCGATCCCCGGAAACCACATACAATGCTGGGCGTGGAGACTCACGCCCACCAGCAATCAACACCGCATACCACAATGCCGGGCGTGGTGGCTCATGCCTGTAATCCCAGCACTCGGGAGGCAGAGATGGGAGGATTGCTGAGTTCGCGGCGGCTTGCCTGGGCACCATAGTGAGCTCAGGGCCAGCCTGAACTACAAAGCGAGACCCTGTCTCCAAAAAAAAGCAAAAAAAAAAAAAAAAAAAAAGAAAGTAATCTATATACTTAACTACATAATATAGTTAAGAAGCAAGCTATAAACTACAGAAAATACTAGAGTAATCAAAGTTCTACTTATGAAATCAACACATGATCTTAAAGAGAATCAACAAAGGAAATAAGCAAAATATTTAATACATAAGAAAGAAAAGAAAAAAATAATAAATAGGACATATAAACAACAAATAACAAAATGATAAACTCAAAACTAAATATGTATACATTAAACTTAACCACCCCCAAAAGCTCAGTGAGTGAAAAACTCTGTCAAATTATATAAGAAAAATCATGGCAAAAATGTGAGCTGTTGGGCCGGAGGGTTAGCTCAGTGGTTCCGGCGCCTGCCTCGCAAGCGTAAGGACCTGAGTTCGATCCCCGGTTACCACATATAATGCTGGGTGTGGTGGCTCACGCCTGTAATCCCAGCACTCGGGAGGCAGAGACAGGAGGATTGCTGAGTTCGCGGCGGCTTGCCTGGGCACCATAGTGAGCTCAGGGCCAGCCTG